>VZRZ01001375.1:143770-203499 GCA_013398175.1 Climacteris rufus
CTCCCCTGCTTGTATCCCGATAAATCCCCTGCTGTCCCCCTGCCTGTCGTCTCTGGTCCCTGAAGCCTTCAGCTGTTCCCGATCCTCGTGCCGCCTCTTCCAGACCCTCACACTGCCTCTCCCAGACCCCAGACCCTCTCCTGCCTTCCCTGCTCCTGTCCCCGGGAAATAAAAGAGCTGGAAATCACACCAGGACCCTTCTCTCTGGCTTCTATTCTCACCTGCACCCGCAACTTTGGTCCGGGGCTCTCTCACCCAGAGGAGCCAGCACTAACAGAGCTGCCGGAGGACACCCTGCGTTTGGGGAAGCTGTGAGCGGCAGCCCCCAGGAAACCAGGGTCAGTCCCAGACTAACGCTGAGTGGCCTCAAGCTGGCACCTGGAGCCAGGGTAAATCATGGATTCTGAGGTCTTCTGTTCTGTTAAACTCATGCCTGCCATCAGTAAATCCCATTCTGTGTAACTTGTTTGAGGTGCAGGTATTTCAGGGAAGGGGTTCTTTCTACTGTGTGTCTCCTTAGGGTCTTACCAGAGATACTTCCCCTCTCCATGCTTTCACAAAATCAACAGAATAATAGATTCAAGTTTAATGGTTGCTGAGATAGTGACACAGATTTTATAGCCTAGTTCTGTTTCCAGGTGGTATTTCATACACATCTGACAGTCTTATAAAGAACCCTAAATTGTTTGCAGATTATTTTTCACTTCTTTTTTTTTCTAGGTGGAGATGCTGAGCTTGTCTTGGAGGCTGTGGAGAATGGCACTGTACCCTTCTGATGAAACTGAAGCTGTTGTCTGTTTTTTTGATAGTGTCCCATTTGGACATGTTGAGGGACAGTGGCTTGAACAGTGAGGCATACATTTCTTTTTAAAGTTTTCTTTCTTTCCAGTCACTGATATGTGATCATTATCCACTGACATTAACCTGTGTGCCAGAAACCAGAAACCCCTGGAAATATGCTTGGAAATTCAGTGTGCACTATAAAGTAAGGCCTTTACAGTAACCACACAACTTCGTATTACACCTGATGATTTTGATAGAATATGAAGGAGACCAGATGATGCAGCACTAACTTATAGTAATGCCTTTCGTCACCTAAGTGGAGTTAGTCACTAGGAAGGAAAAAAACAATTATTAGCTTACCTCCTAATATTAATTAAATCATGCCTGGGGGTGTGAAAATGTCAAACAAGTCTGGTCCTCCGAATAAAGTATGAGTTGAGTCATAAATATTATTACTCAGATACAGCAGTTAGTTGCAATCTCCTTAGCACTCTCTCAGCAGGAATAAGACAGATTTTGTGCACTGAATTGTCAAGTGCATCTTCTGGGCTATGTTGGTAAAATATTATGCAAATTCTGTGTAACCTGCTCCCATGGTTTTGCCTGGGATTATAAACTCTCCAATACAGGTGAGTGAATCTTGCAAGAATGGTTTTAGGGGTGTGAGATCTGTTCTTGAAGATATGTGAAGCCATACAGACTGACCGGCACTTCACATTTCGTCAGATTTCCTGTCGTAAACCACCAGTTTCTGAAGTTAGATTATTTCGTTTTTTCATTTAAATAACAGGCTTTTAGAGGTCTTCAGTGAACAGAAAGCTTGATAAGGCTGTAATATTTTCCACTTTCAAGACTCAAACCAGAAAAAAAAATCAAAAAGGGAAATTATAAATAATTTCAAAATGTTTCATTTTAAGAAAACCTTACGCATAACAACTATTTTAGAGGCGGTAAAAATTAAATAACTTTAAATGTGAGAACACAGAACTTTAGGTCCTTATTCCTCTAACTGTAGGAACAAAATTAATTAGCTCTTTATTAGTGAAAGTTGAATTTTTCATCTACACCAGTGACTAGAGGCTAAAGACAAGTTCAAACCTTGGGAACAAAGCATGAGAGCTGTGAACAGTTTGGACTGACAAAGTTTTTGAAGAACTTTGAAATCAGACAAAAAACTACTTGCATTTTAACAAATTGAATATCATTCCATACCAAAGAAACATGATAGGAAATGCTTCCTAAGCAATACTCGGCAGTGATTCACAGTTCTTTGAAGACCAGTAAATGTAAACCACTGCACTGAAATGGACTGCTGTCTTGATCATCTAGTAACATGAGCAGCTCTTAGACCTCTTTCCAGGATCCTCCCATGCTTTGTGGTCCATTTTGGCTGGTTTTTTGTTCTCTCTTCAGCCCTCAAGGAGAGAGTTTTCTCCATCAAGGAGAAAGCATTCAGTCCTTCTTTTGTCTTTCCACGTTGAGCCTTTTCCTTTCTTTCTCCAGTCACCTCTGTCATGCTGGCCTAATGTTTGATTTCCGTGAAATATAGGACTTTAAAATCACTTTGTAAGTTTCAGTTTGTGCAAAAAGAAAATCCTTCAGCTCAGTCCTGCAGGTGTGTTTGTGGGCAACAAAACATAAGATGCTTGTTTTTACTTCTTTCATGTGGTTCTGTGAGACTCTCTTTTGCCAAATATGTAAGGAAATTATTATTTCAGCACTTGCAACTCCTTTCAACAGCTGATCCTGTTACTAACACTTGCTTGGTAATGGAGCCTTCTTCTCACCTTCTGTGAGTAAGACATATTCTTCAGTGCAGCTGTAGTTATGAAGGCCCTGCAGAGCTGAGTATGACATCCTGGTCTGACAGCTGGGCAGACTGCAATACTTTCAGATACTCAAGGTTATAGCATGACTGCTATTTTTGTCTCAGATAATGCTTCAAGGTACCTGTCCTTTCCTCTGTGTCCATGTTGGGCTAGTTGGAGTAAACACTGTGGTGCACTGGTGTTGCAGTTAATCAATTAATTTGTGAGGACCAGAGAGCCACTGTGGACACTGTTGTACCGCGGGTAGAGAGCACGAGTAACTCGGAGTCTCTTGCATCAGACCCTTTTGCCTAGATAATGTGACTCAGGCCTTATCTAGTCTCCGATCAGAGGTGAGCTGGGCATCAAGACTCCCGCAGATCTTGGCTTAGCTCACGCACAGCGGTTTAATTTATGCAGGGAAGTAAAGAGATGAGAAAGGGTTCTTTTCCACTTATCACCAGCAGGATTTTATTACTGGTCCATGGTGCGGAGAAGACAGCCAAAATGGAGCTCAGGGCGTGTTATGAAACGGAGGCAAGGGGAGGGCAGTTGGGAGAGCCAATCACTGCGGGGGACCACAATGATCAACAGTGGCACCGGCCAGTGAGTCGGCTGTCCGTACTCAGCATGGGAACCAATGAGCTGTTCCTCTGGGCGGGGACAGCCCCTGCCAGCCGGGGCTGTGCCACCCCAGCTGCCACGCAGGGGCGGGGAAAGGACCGGCACCGCGAGGGGTGGGGGAAGGAACCAGCACCGCGCGGGGGGGGAAAGGAACCGGCGGTCCCGGCCCGGCAGGGCCGGGTCCGGTCGCAAGCCATGCCCAGAGGCACCACAACACTGTTGCTCCTCCTGTGCAGATACAGGAGTCATCTGTTTGATAAGAGAAACCATGGTCTTTTGATTACTCATTTGACCTGGAGTAGAGCACACGATTTGCTATTTTGGGACTCTATTCCACTTTAGCCAAGCTTGTGTCACAGTGTACCCACATATATACACACAAACGAAGTGGTAGAAAAGAAGTAAGAGTCCTTTCTTAGCAGGTTCTTGGACTATTTGGCTATAAAAAGTACAGGAAGGAAGAACAGTCAGTTCTGAAGTGAAAATCTGAATTACATGAAGCACAAATATTTTGGATCCCTCTCTCGCTCATGCATCTGTAACCCAATAAAGCAAATAAGCTCTGTTGGTAGTGTGCAATTTACTTGTTATTCTGGTACGAAGTGCAGGTAGAATGCATTAAAATGCATGCTGACTGGCAGTAATATAATCAAGGCAATTGTACAAAATTTGAATGTATTTGCACAATGTATTAATTTCACCTTTAAGTGTACTCCACAACATTTCTCTTACAGATTAGAGCTTGATGTAAAAACCTTTGGAGGAAATGTGAAGAACCCTCTTGATCCCGGAGAATTCTGGATTGCTGTCTCTATGTGTAACTATAAATTGATAATTTCATTCAATAAACTTAGGAAGCTTCATTAATCTCTGTCAGAAAAGGAAACAAAAAGAGCTTCTGGTAATGAGGTCCGTAGAGGAGGTAGCAGTTTATGAAAAGACAACTGATAAAACAACTGTGGTAATTATATAAGCTATTTCAAATCTTCTTCCAGGCAGATACACTATTATGTTTCCATTCACCTTCCCAAGAAATAGTTATGTTACTGTGGCTTTGGGTTCAACTGCAATGGTGCCAGATCTTTGTCTGATTCATGTAGTTTCATCTGTGCATGGACACTGGCAGCTGGTGTGGTAATGCCATTCTTTGAAACTGGAGCAAAGTGTCCCATCCCTCCTCTAAACCTTTTCAGTTCAAGGCAAAAGTTCTTTGAGTAGACAGGTAGAAAATGATTATTTCTTATGGTGCAATGGATTAAACACTCTTCTTCTGGCATACCAACCTTTTTTAGCAAGGACTCCAGTGTGTCCCTGAGGATGCATGGCAAGATAATTACATATCCTACAGCATCATATCCTATGTCTCTGAGGAGTGCTAGAAATGATAGTTCATTTCAGGATTTGAAGTGGAAAATACAGATAAAGGAATGATAGAACTATTTAGCGCCAGAAGGGTCTGGCTTTTTATAATCCCTGTATGAGAGACTCTCAGACTCTTTAAAATACTGCTTAAAAACTGTATTTTATAGAGATAATACTATTAAGAAACCAATCAAAGTATAGACAAACTTACTTCAGGTGCTGGTAGTGTCAAATTGGGCAGTATAAAATGGGTGTGGTATTCTGTGCAGATCAATCCATGGAAAGATCATCTTTTTTTTTTTCTCTTACAATATTTTCTTACAACGAAAATAATTATAGTCAACATTTTCATGGTTCAAGAGAAAGGGGTTCTTACATGAAATTGTTTCACTGCTAGGTAAAGACAAGGGCATACAAGTGGTATAAATCATGAATACAAAGTGGGATCTACCTGCATGTTTCTCTGCTACAATCAGCCAGGTAAGTTTATCCTGTAGTTAACAGATACACACAGCTGGAGACAGTCTGAAGGCCAAGCTCTTTATGTCACACAGCAGAGCAGGGCACAGCACAGCCCTGGCTTTTGTCCACTCGCATTGCCTATTACATGGATCACTAGTTCTTCTATGTACAATGGTCTTTCCATTAGGACCATTACATGAAGTTTGCTGATTTGGCAGCACAGGGTGTTCCTTTGCTTATGCTTTTGTTTTAAATACTCCGAGTATCTGAGTATCTCAGATCTATGCTGCCCAGTTTATTTACACTTTATCTTTGTGAGTAATGTAGAATACCAGGATTCCATGTGCAGCACGTAAAGGAAGGGACGGATATTTCTGAACCAGGAGACAAAAAAATCTCATATCTTGGGTGAAATGCTGCTTTTAAATGCATCATTACAAGGAACTGCTAAAAGTGTGTGTCCTCTAAGTGAGGACCCAGTCTCTACTTGTGCAGATCCTGATCCCAAAATCCTCTACCCTTAGAACAGGAACCTCTGTCTTTTTAAAAGATATACAAGGTCTGACTAATTTTGGTACTGGTGGTGCCCGCCATCATTTGCACACCACATTTGACTGTTAATGACAGTTCCTAATGAAGTGGGAGGAATCAAGTTTAGTCAACCTCAACTGGAGCATTAGTAAGATGTTAGCAAATTGCTCACACTAGGACTTTTTTGAAGTGAAAATAACTCAGCTTTTTTTCAGCTTTCACTGACATGACACATTTTCTGAGCATCTCTAGGTTATTCGGTTTTTCTTCATCTTCCTTGGGCTCTGGAACCTCTCTGGGAAAATACTGACTTCTCCAGTTAACACAACCTGAGAATGAACCAGAAGAGAGCAATCACCTTTCTGATAAAGCACTACTGTTAATATACATCAATGTTTGCCATGTTGCATCTCCCTGACATACATAAACTCATGTTTTTATCCAGTGTAACTTAGAACTTTTTCTGCCTTTCTGTTGACTAACTGTTACTTCCCCATTTATTTGCATATTTAACTTTTCCCTCCTTATTTTTTGAATCCATTATTGTGTTTGCTGCAATCACAGCCAATGACTACCTCTTCTGTTGGGATCTTGGTTCCTGAGGTCGGATGGCTGGTATATACATTACTCTTACTCTTGGACTGGATACAAAAAAATGCAGGTTGTACTGTTTAAGTTGATAACTTAAATTCTGACAAGAATGGGATCAGAGTGAAACCCAGTGGGATCTTATTTGACTGCCCTTTGAATTTAATAGGTTATCAATGAGAACTGTATTTCAAGCCACATTTTTAAACAACCTTATTCCCATCACGAAGTGCTTATATATCTCTGAGTGCACATTGTGGTAGGAAAGATTAACATCAAGCTTCAGGGCTCAAAACCTTCTCCAGCTCTCCAGACTTAGATGCCACTCTTTCAAATAGACACTAGGAATAAGGATCATCTTTCATCTTTCATTAAGACATCTTTGCGGTTTCATCTACAGCACCTTGTGTGTGTCACTGAAAGAGTCATAGATGGGCCAGATTAGACCAGTCTTGTATAATTTTGTGTTCTCTTGTCATATGTTGTTTTGCTGGCAAATATTTAGCAGAATTCAGGAGGGAATATATCTTTATATTAGTTATTGAAAAAACTGCAGGAGTAGTGGGAAAGGTCCTTAAACCAGAGAGAACATGTATGGACTGACATTGCTCTTCTTTTGAAGAGCAACTGTGGGCCTGGAAAAGGTAACACCAGTAAGCTAGTTCATAATTTCATGCCTCTAGTTTCAGACTTAAGTGTGATCCTTTGACTTTCTATGTAATTCTCATATTTAAACATTTCTCATGATCTTACAATGCAAAAGTCTTTGTTCTTCCCCTCAAATTCATGTAAGATTTTGTCATCCTTCCACTTTCCTGGGTGTGAGAACAAAAAAGACAATGAGCGCTTCTCAGAACAAAGGGAATGGAAAGGGAACTGTTTAAAATATAAATATAAATGTAGCATTAGCTGTAGCTTCTGCTAGTACTGTAAGATGGAAATCACAGTGTGCTTCAAAGAAGCACATTTTCCTAATTTCATTTTGGATAAGGCTTGTTGTTACAGGCTCTTAGAAAAAAAAAACCAAAAAACAGTTAGATGCAATTTGAAAAGAATGCAGTATTTTTCTATTGTATGTTCCTCCCATATCAGATTTATTGGGTTTTACCAAATGGATGAAGAGAACAATTTACACAGTGATATTCTTCAAATAAAATGAACAAGAACCCTTTTGATGGATCGAGGTTTGGACAAGCTCTTAGTATAAGCAGAGGTAGGCAAAAAAAGTTTAGGGATAATTGGTTATGTTCTTATTGTGTTTCAAGTGTTTCTGTCATTCTTTTTAGCTCTCTTCTTTGGTTTAAAGCGGACTCTTTTGCAGTTTTCTCAAATTTATATGTAGTCCAGGAGCTCTAAATAGTTGATCCATATTAGATAAAAATTCTACTCCTAAGGAGACCAGACGTAAATGGTTGTGGAGCAGGAGTGGGTTTCAACAGTTAAACTATGGGTTGAGAAACAATTACAGGCTTGGTTTAATGTGATTAGCATGATTATCAGGAGAAAGTTGTAACAGATGAAATGAGTGGGCTGCAGAGGGAACAGCAAATAAGTCAAACAAAGAACTGGTTAAACCAGATAGAACAAATGGGCTACATTAGTGGTGATACTTACATTAGATCTCATTATTTTAGGAATTTTGCTGGCCCTTCTGCTAAATATTGTTTTAAAATAATATAAAATGGAGCATGTGAACAATGGGAACAAAAACTCTTCATTACTTTGTAAGTACTAAAAAGCAGGGTTAAAAGAGATGTCAGCAAAAGAACAGTAGGGTGTGAAAGCTGGGATATCATATGGCACAGGACGGTGCTGTACTTGAGACAGGTAAGAAAGGAAGATCAACGTTCAGTTTATAGAACTGGTAAAGAGCATTAATTAGTTTTTCTTAAAAATCATGTATACATAATACAAACGAATCACATTTGGAAGTCATAATTAAGTAACTCGTAGTAATTATGCAGATGGATTATTCTATACCAGCATGACACTCTTCATTTTCTGGGATGTTTTTTTCCCCTAGTAAAGTAAACAGTAAGTCATTTAGAGACAACAGTATTTGCTACAATTTTGGTCCATATTTATAAACAGTTTAGGCATCTTTGGGGGGTTTGGTTTCCTTTTTGTTTTTTTAAATAAATCTTCTGTACACTGACATAAAGATGTTGAATGCTGAAATGGGTATTCTTGAGGTCAAAGGCACCACAGATTTGCAGAGACATAGCAAGAACAGGCTAACTATTTGGAGAAAGATTGCCATGGGCCATGTTCTTCAATGTTTAGCTCTGTAGAAGCAGCTAATGAATAGCTGGAAAAATGTTTTGTTTATAAATACTGTGATCTGATAAATACCTTCCAGTGGTAAAATGTGAAAGGTGGTGCTTTGTAAACTAAACATTGTATAAGATGGTATATGTACATTCCTATTAACATATGGTAGCGTCAACAGCTGACTTAAATGAAGGCAGTAACCTTTCCACACAAGGCTTCTGTATGGCAATATAAAATTAACTGAAGCTCTTGAACTGGCATAAAAATCACATTATGCAGTACCTACCTCTATCTCAGTGACAGTTTTGTATTTCTAGGGCTGAAATCAGGAAAGAAGTAGATTGCATACTGTGCTCTACCTCACAGAATCACAAACTCATAAATTCACATAACAGCTACAAGAGCTGACGTTGGCAGGAACAACTGAAGACTGTCTAGTTCACTCCCTCATGTATGTTCTCCTGGAATACGTTGCCCAGTTTGTCTTTGACTGTCTGCAAAGTTGGAGACTCCACAATCTCTCTAGGCAGCCTGTTTGAGTGCTCAACAACCAGAGCAAAAAATGTATCTTCTTATGTACCTGTGTGCCCATTACCTCTTATCCTGTCACTGGGCACCACTAACAAGAGTCAGGCTCCCTCTTCTTCATTCCCTCTGTTCAGCTACTCAAATATATTGGTAACGTCTCCCTGAGCCTTCACCTCTCTGGACTGAGCAGCAACAGCTACCTCATCCTCTTCTTGTACAAAAGATGATCTGGTCCCTTAATTTCCGGTCCTTCATGGCTCATGGCCAACTTGCCGCCCACCAGGAGGCCCAGGTCCTTTTCTGCAGTGGTGCTGTCCAGCTGATTGCCCCCCAGAGTGTGTGAATTTTTTTCTCTCCATGGGAAGGACTTTACATTTTCCCTTGTTGCCCTACATCAGATTGCCATTGGCTCACTTTTCCAGCCTGACAAGCTCCTGATGAATTGTGACACAACCATCTGAGGTATCAGCCATTCCT
This sequence comes from Climacteris rufus, assembly GCA_013398175.1. NCBI lineage: Eukaryota > Metazoa > Chordata > Aves > Passeriformes > Climacteridae > Climacteris > Climacteris rufus. The sequence goes on from VZRZ01001375.1 coordinate 153,205, forward strand.
GGCAGCCTACAATAGTGGCATTCCTTACAGGTTTGATACAACTACTGCGAGCATAATGAATTTGTCTTCTTGCTTGCTTTTCTGTGGTAGGGGGACTATCATTTTCTGATTAACATTTATTCAATCCAAGTTATCTTTTTATTGAGAAAAACAACCGTATCTTTTTATAACTTGGAAAAATTAAATATAATTTTATTCAGAAAACATAACTGAATTGAAAGTATTAGGGTTCAGAGTCAGTCCTAAATTCTGTTTCTCTTCCAAAACTTTCTTCTAGCCTTATTTTTTAAAATTTTCTTTTAGACTTTTAAGTAACTGCAATGTAATTTCGCTTTTGCCTGAGCATGCTCTTTTCTTGCTTATTCACCTTCTTTAACAAAAAGTAATTTACTTCATATACAAACCCTGAATCTAAGAGAGATTGTTTCCCTTTGCTATCTCCATTGACTTAGTGATATTGAAAAAAATTTCTCCTGTTCTGCAGTTTTGCTTAATGCAGGAGAGAGCAAGTCCAGCAATGTAAGAGAGCGTGCACTACACCTCACCCTTGCTCCATGCATCAGCTGAGACAACATAAGAAACTTGACTTGGAAATTTGCTGATAGAGGTGCACAGGAAGCATTCTGCTTCGTTCTTAGTTTTGATGACTCGGTACTTATCTCAAGAGCTTATCTCAGCTCGTTATTTCTATTGCAAATTACCATCACTTGGTTAAATGTCTGTAAAGATATAGGGGGATGGCCAAACACAAGCTGAAATAATCCAAGGATCCCCTTTGTTGACTTCATTACTCCCGGAACCAGAGACCATGTTTGTAATCCATTGTGTCACAGTGATTATTGAGATACTTGTAGACTTTTCATGATCTTACATCTTCAGTTAAGCTCTGATCTTGTAAATAATATTAGCTGTATCTATATTAATGGGTCTGGATTTGTAGGGCAGCATTCCTGGAACTCATTTTCAAGGACTGATAGACTATTATCCTGTTCCTGATTGGCTGAACACTGTCCCAGACAGGATCATCCCATGAACATTTGCCATGGGCTCTTGGCATCCAGCCACTCACTGTGGAAACTAAGACATTTACTAAGAGGGCAGCTCATGCCATGCTGCCAGAGGTGCCTAGGATGTTCCTGGGCTAACTTACTTGGACGGGTGTAGCCTTCAGGCCTGATTTGAACCCTAAGCAGTCTCAGTGTATTTATTATCATGTATATTATTGTATTATTATTATTATGTATACATCTACATATACATAATGTTGAAGACTCCAGTGGGTATGTACCAGCTTGGACATTCAGCATGGCTGACTGAAGTCATGCCATCTGTTATTTTCTAATTATGAGCTATAAAGCATCTTTAAGCCTCTAACATATCTTCAGGGAGGTTTTCATTTAACTGGGATGTCAGTGTTCTATGGGTTCTTCTCTTCCTAATGCTGAGAGACAAAGGGAAGACAGGGTCTACTATGCTTAACTCTGACTTCCATCACAGGCCAGTAAGCTGTAAAAATCCTTCAAATACTTATCACTGCTAATTTACTGAGGATTCTGCAGCTTCTTTTCTCCTGTCAAACACTGACTCCAATTTCTGTCTTGCTAAAAGCTCTGACATCTAAACAACAAACAACAGAAGGATCCCTTTTGTGGAGTCAGATGCAAAGGTAGTGTCTCCCTCTTGTTCCCTGACTTTAGGTTGATCTCTGGAAAACTGCCTCTCTCTGAATGCCTGTGCAGCCACTGTTGGTAAGCTCTTGTACTGAAGAGGTCTGCTCCACTCTACTTTTCTTGCCTGAAATTAGGAAAGGGATAGCCTCTGTTCCCTGAGGTGGATGTTAGCAGACTAGAGGAATGGGAAGACCTTCTCCAAGGAAATTTGTGACCTGTTGAATGCTGGAGACCTTCCTGAGTGAAACGTAATTGCACACTATTTACAGTCTACTGATAAAAGTGATGCCTGTCTTCCTGAACTCACCCCAGTAGTGTTTGTCCTGCATCCGGTTTGCCTGGACCACCAAGATACCCTCATTGCTGTTCCACAGCGTGTAATGACAGAATTCCCTGGTACCTGAGTGCCTCTCTCCATTTCACTTCCCACAGATAACTTCTGACATCTTCCTGCTTCCTAATGTCCTTTCCACTCAATATCCTGACTGGCTACTTGTGCCCAGACAGCAGTCTACTAGAAGGCACGTCTTGTTCTGGTACTTTATGGTTTTGCCATGTGAAACATTTGGCCTGTGCCATTTCCCTGACATGTTTCCCACTTCTTGTGAATAATTTCAAAGCTCATATGCCTTGACATTCAGTGGACTGGAGCATATATGAACCACATTAACTGCGATCTCTGCCTTTAGCTGTGCTCTGTGACATCTCGCATGCTTTCCTGACTGATGACATAACTTGAAAGAATGAGGAAGGAATTTCAGTCTCCTCTGCAGAATTTCAATCTACATTTGCATTATTCTTTATCATGCACTAGCCCCCAAAACGTGCAGTTTAAAACAATGAAGGAAACAACAGAAAAAGATGTCATAAATATCAAGAACAGGGGCAGATTGGAATACTGGTCAAAAGTAAATGTTTTCTAGTGACCTGAGTTACCCAACTTTAGTTCAGACAATTGTGCAGCTGCTCTTGTAAAGACCGAGAAGTTGTATGCAATATTCTTCCTTTTGTCAACATTATTTGACCATTTTTGCTTCAAGGGGTTTATTTGGGGATTTTATGCTTTACAGTTTGGCAATATACTTTAGGAATATCTGTCACATCATGTACCTGAACATGGGTACTCCTGCTTTGAGGAAGTCTGTTCTAAACAGGGGAAACGAAACTAAGATTTCTGTGGTGTGAGACACTTCTTCTGTAACAAACCAGTGGGTATGAATTGAATTCAAATAAGGCAATGCTTTATGGCGTGACCCAAAGCAGCACAGAGCACCATCCCATACAACATAAAGAGAGATGCTTATAGTCAATAGAGGAGAATCAATACAGGGCAGGAACGAGACATAAGTGTGGGTTCCTTTTGTCTCTGCATGAATGTGGTAAAGGCACTTGTCAGACTTTCTTCCTCTGAACATCTCATTAATCAGTTCTCCCCAGAAAGGAACTGTGTTCCTCATGACACATATTACTAGCATTACCAAGAAGCCTTTCTTAGCATTTCAGGGACATCTGCCTAATAATTTTAGAGTTTAAAATATACAAAAAATTGTTTCCATTTTTATTCTGTTTATCAGGAGATGAGAGTTTTGGTTTGGTTGTCCAAAACTTAAATGGATTGAGAATTAAAGTAAAAAATTATTGCAATGCCACACTTTTGTGAAAGAAAATAATCAGGATACTTGAGGGAAATGGATTTGTTAGGATAGGAGAAAGATATCTTTGGTGGTGATTCACACTATAATGATGTCTGACTCTTTTACTCTGAGCAGGAACTACAAAGAGATGATTTTTCTATCTATTGAAGAGATTCAATGAGGACATATCAGCACATATAGGACTCATGTTCTTTGTCTGTGTTCCCTCAGATACAATTTTCCAGGTTTCACATTTTACAAGCAAATTTTCCTGTAAGTCAAGATAAGACTCACTTGAGAGGTGAGGTCGTAAGGGCAATACACAGTCATGGTACAGGGTCATGTATTGGACAAGTCCAATTAAAGTTCAAGACAAGTCCAAGTAAAAGAATGGGACTTCCAGACTCCTTAAAGGACATCAAACAGAAAACGACTTTACTTGTATGGGATGAAAACTGGCTGACCTATGATATTATTTAGACCATGGTAAACTTGTGATCTCTGGTAGGGAAGAAGGGCAACTCTCAAACAGGCCATGATGATGGAGATGCCATAAATTTCCTCTTTTTTTCAGATCATTGCATGCAGTAAGAACAGAGTTCAAAGTGGGTGATGTTCTTGGAAATGAGTAGTAGAGTACCTGCTGTTCTCTAAACCAGAAACTTTGCAAGCCTAATTACTGCAGTCAGCCTGAAAGGTCCTCTGTGTGAAGTGACTTACTACCAGTGAAAATTAGCATCTTCTATAGGAAATTTTCTGGTCATTAATAATATTTACTATTTTGACCTTCAAGTCTAGTGTAATTGGACCAAGCACAATACAGATTTCCCAGAACCACTAACAGCAAATCTTCCACCATCATTCACTGAATATCAGACATGTGAAATTATTGCCCAGAAGACATATTTAAGACATACACAGGAGTTCCAACCTGACTGGGGTAAACCTGGGTTGGCAACCTGACTGATGCTACTCTGTTGCCTGAACTGAGAAAGAGAAAGCACCTTCCAGGCAATATTAATATAGGTAATATAAAAAGCAGATCTTTACTGGAAGCTGCCAGATGCTCCCATGGTTATGGGCACACCCAGCATCAGATTTCTGTATTTTTTGTAAGTTTGACAAATTAACATATCTAACAAATATTATTTGATTACAAAAGCTGTTGATTAGGTAATTTGCTGCTGGGTTCTGTCCCACTGGAGTCCCGCCCAATTTTTTAGCCCTACATTTTATTACGTCTGCGATGTATGGTGCAAAACAAAGTGTCCTTGCTAGACCAAAAAGCAAGACTTAACAGAATTCCAAGAAGGTAGCATAATATGTGAGAAAGTGCAACAGCTATGCTGAAGGGACAAAGTGTTAGAAACAATACAGTATATATATAAATCTATAAAGCTACAGATATATAAAAAGCAAAAATCTTTAGGCATCAACCCCAGAGATATTATCTATAACTAGATATTTATTATTTTGAATGATGTGTTCATATGCTTACAGGTAAACACTAACGTTAAAATGTTAAAATTAATAGTTAATTAGAGGAACTACCAGCCATAATAACAAGAATTAAGTACAGTGATACAACAACGGTTTTGTGATGGAGCACTAGTGTCTCCCATTTCCTCTCTTTGTGTAGACTCTCCAAAGAACAACAAATGCCTCTTCATTACACTTATCAAACTGCTCCAGGTAGGGACTCTGAAGGAATAGAGTGAAAGTAGTATCAAAAAAATGATTCAACATTTGTTCATGACGAAAAGTTTCACAGGGACAAGTGATGTTCAGACTCCATTTCACTTTCCTTCCCAGTGACTTTTCCATAATTCAAATATCATAGGCTAGATCAGCATGTGTATAATGAGCTTTTCAGTCTCTTCTTTCAAAGACCTTGTCTTATAGCCTCTTTCAAAAGTGAGATGTGATGATTTCAAGTGGAATCGTGCTCAGGATGCTTAAAGTTCGCAGGTGATTTGCTTTAAAACATCCAAATAAATCCAAAGAAGCCAAAAAACAACAAACTCCACATAGCTCAGGTAGAGAATAAACAAGACTTTGAGTTTATTTTTGACTTTCTGGAAAGAAGACAAAAAGACCTGGACTATGTAATCAGCTATCCTGGCAATTGCTGCAGAGTGTACAATTTGACTGCATCAGGAAAAGAAAGCATATTTTTCCACATGGTTGAACAAAACAGTGGTTTTATCATCTACAGTTGCTTTTAGTGATTTAAGTTTTGTTCTTCAAGTGTCTGAGTCTAGAAGGTGAAAGCAACCAGAAAATAAAATCGTGAAACAGATCTGCATGAAGCATCACAATGTTTATTCCTACTCATTAGAGCAACGAAAGTTTCAAAAAATATTTTACAAACTGAAGTCAGAGTATAATGAAATGCCCTAGTACTCTGCAGGACCAAGAGATGCTTTTCCAGACCAGTATAGTCCCTGAGAGAGAATCTATATTGGCTTCTACTCCTTCTTTCACCCTCTATAAAAGTTCCTCTGAATACCTGACTTCCTGTCCAACATCTAAATCACATAGCAAGAAGAAAAATGAACCAACCAACATTACCAACTGATTGGGTTTGTTTCCTGACTGAAGAAAAACAGTGTTTTGTTCTGTTGCAGAGTAGCTGTAATAATTTGCACTTTCAAAAATATAGTAGTGCAAAATAAGTGCAGAGTTTACCTCCTGATAGTGCCTTTTTTTTTTTTTCAGGATATTATGTGATTAGAAGCCTGCATGAGAAGCAGAGAGACTCATATGCCTTCATCAGAGGAAGACAAATTGTCTGGCACTGTGTAGGGCATCCTAGGGTTCCAGTTGAAAAGGAAGTAACACCATTGCTGTGGAGTTAAGATATGGAATCTCAGTTTATAGCAACTGCTTGGTTTCTTGGGTATTCTGGCAAAATAGTAGAACTAGATACCTTTGGGTCTGAGCATGACTTTGTGTTATGGAGTAAAAGCAAAGGATCCTGGGCCTGTACGCAGATGCACTCCATCATGACTTTGGCAGGGACCCTTCGGGCCTGTTACTAATGTGTTTGAATTACATGGGTTTGCATCACTAACAATCACTGAAACTAACCACAGCATCAGGTGTGCTCCCATTCTGCTTTATGGTTGACCATAGACAATCTCTCAGCACAGAGCAGAGTTTGAAGGGCCAGGATATCCCAGACCATTTCCTGTAGACTTTGAATGTCTGCAAAGTTGGATACTTCACAACCTCTCTGGGCAGCCAATGCCACTGTTTGATCACCCTCGCAATACATTTATTTTTTCTTGTGCTTGAATGAAATTTCTTATGTGTCAGTTTGCACCCATTGCCTCTGATTCTGTCACTGGGTAACACCAAGAAGTTTCAGGCTGCCTCTTCTTCATTCCCTCCCCTCAACTCTTGACACACATTAATAACACTCTCCTGAGCCTTCACTTCTCTGGGCTGAATAGTCACAATTCCCTCATCCTCTTTTACAGAAGATGTTCCCATCCCATCAATGAACTTCAGAAATTCTATGTCTCTGTTGTATTGGGGAATGCAGATGCAAACCCCACATTCCAGCCACGGCTTCAACAGTGCTGAGAGGAAGAAGGGAAGGATCCCCTCCCCTGCCCTGCTGACAGTTCTGGTCTTCATGCACTCCAGGCTGCTGCTGGCCTGAGTGTGTGTGGCTGGCTCACAGTCAGCTTGCTGTCCCGCAGGACCTCCAAGTCCTTCTCTGCTGTTGTGCTGTCCAGCAACTCCCATCCCTGATCCATTTTGTGCTTTGCAAATGTCAGATACAGTGAAGCAACCACGTTTGTTCATTCCTCAGTCATCCACATTACAAAGTTCAATAACCTTCAGAAAGCTCCTAGGCTCTTGTTCACACTTAGAATAAGTCACCATGCTTTATGTGGTAGCTGCCCATTAAGTCTTTAAAAGAAAGAAAATAAGAAAATGGGTTGGATACCATTATTGGTATTTGTGTCACTGTTAAAAAATAAGCAACTTCTGGGGACAAAAAAAGGAAATATGTATTACCCCAAAAAGAGACAAAGCCCATACTGATCAGTCCTCTTTCTTGAATTCATGTTATTTCCTATTTTTCATTGATAGAATCTAATGTAAAAGACATTAACATCTCTCACATTGCTTAGGACAAATGTTCAATTTTTAGTCACAATTGTTTTGCATTTCAAAGACATTTTGATGAAAATTAGAAAACAAATTTGTGGTGGTGCCTTCCCTCAGGGGGGCTTGGACCCCACCTGTTGCTCAGGCACTGGTTATACAGCGGTTGAGTGACACGGGATCTGAGGATGCTCAGGACACCCCTTAGACATCCCCTGGGCTGGAGAGAAGCACAAACCCAGCCTCCCTTTCCAGACACTTCTTCGCAGTTCAGCAGTTTATTGGTCAGTTATTAGGTAATCTTTAATAATTGGTTGTTATTACTGTGTCCCACCCTGTAAGCCCTGCGCTATTGGATGTTAGTGTTTTCCACGCCCTGTTTCCTGTGCTTAAAAGTTCGTGTTTGGTGCGTAGTTCGGCAGATTTTTGGTTTCTCTCTTGGACTGTAATAAACCATCTGCACCCCCGCCAGAAATCTCCCTCTCCTTTTCTTCATGCTCCGGAACGCCGTGCACTCAGCGAGCTACTATCTGCACCTACTGAGGGCAGGCTGCCTAGCCTGGGGCAGCGTTATTGGGATACCTGCTTGCAGCGTGAGAGGTTCTGGCGAGCCCACATTCTGGGCCACTGGTTCCCGCGTGAGGGCTCGATCCTGGCTGAGATCAGATCGCTCCAGACCCTCTGAATAAGCAGCACTTCCAGCCCCGAGGTTCCACCGAGTCATCCCGAGGCAGGGCTGAGTGAGACGCAACGCTGCACAAATTCTCTGAATCTCTGATCTTTTCTCTTTTCAAAGTGGTTTTCTGCATGACAAGGTCACACCCACAGTGCTGTATCAAACTCCTAATTTTGGCACTCATTTAATTCATCTACAGAGGAGGAAGGCAATCTGTCCTGAATAATTTCAGAGCCCTGGACTCAGACAAACTCCAACAATGCCTTCATAGATGCTCAGTTCTTTGGCACACCAAGCGTGAGGTAATATCCCCCAGAGTATGCGTAATATGGATTATTAGTTATGCAATTGTGGACCAAAGGTTTGGCTCTGCTGCTGAGATCTGCCAGTCAAAATTGGCAAGGGTACAGCAGTATAGACTTGTCCACCTTTGTACATTACAGGGAATAACTTACTTGATTGCAGGACCACGTTGGTTTATTGTATTTGTCTGTGGTTTCTGGCAGAGGTTGGGAATTGTAATAGAATTGGGTTGTTGTGGTTTTGGCCTTAAATGAAATTGTGTGTGCAATATGTTCTTATGTAGTTTTCTTGCTTATATTTATCCCTCTGAGCTTCCATGTGACGTTTAGGCTGCAAGATGCACTGTACACCCTCGTAGCCACCTTTTTTCAACACAGAGTATGCACTGAGAGGATTTCCTACACCGATTCAAGACAGATTGTAAGAGGAGAACTAGTGAGAAGATGCAGGTATTGTCTTCATCAACTGTCTTCAAAGTCTTTTTTGGTCTTCCTCCTAACTAAGTGAAATTTCTACCCTCCTTGTATACAGCCAAATCTTACCCTCCTGCATTTCTTTACATACAGAATGATCTAGACAGAGACTTGAGCAATATAGTCACATACATGGTAGTATGTACTTCATTAAGATTACTAACATATGATACATTTTAATATTTAAGTAACTGTAAATAAGGCAAAAGTTCTTTTTTGTCCATCATATCCTTCAAAGTTCTGGTTGTACAGTTTCATTTAGTTCTACTCAGCTCTTCAGAGACAAAAAGAGCACCAGACCATGTTCTTTAGCTAACTCATATTTTCTTGAGGTCAATTATGTGTATCACCACCTGCAAAGATTACATAGTGGTTACACAGTGTAGCCTAGGGATAATAAGATTAAGCCCTTGCCTGGCCCCTTCGTCTTCATCCCACATAGAGGTGTTTCAGCACCATGAGTGACTGCACCTCATAACCAACCTCAAATGTTACACTCTGGCCTTCTCCCAACTCCACTGTAACAGACTAAAAGTTCAAGAACTAAGAAGCATTTAAAATTCAACATTCTTCCCTCTGGTGGAAAAGCTGTTCATAATTATAATGGTCATTTTTTAAGCTAACTGCAAAAATATTCTGATGGGAGGTGTTTTTTCATCTGGTATTAGCAAGAGGAAATGACTTTACATATACATTAATCTCATGACAAAGCAAATTGTAAAGATAAAACACCATCACCACATCTGCTTCCATTGCCTATGCATTTCCATCTTGTTCTTCAGTTTGACCAGCAGGTCTCAACTCATTCATGGTGGTCTCATGTCTTCCTTTCCTGATTTCTTACATCTGGAGACCTTCCAGCCTTAGCAAGATGGAAGCAGCTTAAAAAAATGGAAGAAAAGGACATTCATGTCAGCTATGACAGAAAGCACTTTTCCAAAGTTTATCTTGTTTTTGTAGTTTGTTAGTGCCACTCAGCACAGACATAACTTAAAATCATCTAATCTACCTTCTTACTTTGTTAGTCATCCTTAGAGAAACAGCCCAGGTGTTGGTGCTCTCCTCTTAACACTTAAATGATAATGAATAGTCAATCAACTTCTGTTCAGAATGTGCATGCAATCAGTACTGTGAAAGACAACGTGTATGTAAGGATGTGCCATGTGAGCAGATGTCATGACACCCGGAACGCAAAGTAAATAAAGGGGCACCACAATAGAGCACATCTGTCTATCTGTCTGTCTATGTCTAAATTTCTAAGGCAATCAAAGAGCAGCTACTGATTGGAAATTAGATTTGTGGGTCAAGCAAGAAACTTGCTTTAAGACCTGACTAAATTGTTTTCTGTCAGTTGAATTAGATGAAACCCTTAAAAACCAAATCAAGTGATGTTGAAGAGAGACAGCAGCATTTGAAGAGGCCGGAGGCCATAGTGAATATTTTGTAAGTCATGTGAGAGTCTCAGATAATAATAAAAATAATCAAAGGCTTCTCAGCTAGAATAACTTTCTCCTCCAGGAAAAGCACTACTGACAGAACTAATGGGCTTTAGAAAAGCAAACACAAGCTGGGACAGTGTATTTAAAGCGACTGTCAGTGAAAAAAAATATAATTAGAACTCTGTGTTTGCTTTACAGTCACAAATTGATGCAATTTGCTTTGCTCTCTGGTTTCCTAGGAGGTAAAAGGAATAGGAGAAGGAATAAATCTCCCTCTGGGCACTGGTATGTTAGCCAAGCCAGTCTTGATCAGACATCGTTTATTATAGAGAAGCTATCTCACTCATGGACATTAGAAGGGTGTATGACATTCTGTTCTTTATTTAGAAAGAATATATTTGGATTTACCATCCTTTCATTTTAACTCCTTCCTTCCTTCCTTCCTTCCTTCCTTCCTTCCTTCCTTCCTTCCTTCCTTCCTTCCTTCCTNCCTTCCTTCCTTCCTTCCTCCTGCCTGTCTGCCTTCCCATTCTTTTCTCCTTTATATTGTATTTTCTTATGCCTAATCCCCAACCAGCACAAATGCTCATATGGATATAAATACAAGCAGCTATTTAAATTCAAAACTAGATCCTCTTTTCCTCTTTGGAAAAAATTAGCTCACACATTAGCATCTTTCCTAATACACGTGTCTACCAAGGAGAGTGGGACTTTCCCTGGAAATGGAGAATACAACCCTCCTCCCCCAAAATTGTTATAATCTTGAAATTATGAGGCTTTCAGGCAAAGGTATTGGTAAAGGAATAACATCTCTTTACTAAAATATGTATATATATGTATATATGTATGCATGTATCTATATATATATGTATAATGGGATAAACAATGATAGCAACAAACAGAAACCCAGTCACAGTCCTCTCCTGCCGTGGGAGCTGCAGGCACAGCCGGCAGGGCTGCATCGCCAGAGCGGCTGCGGTGACTCCCCCACAGCTGCAGGGGGCGCTGTGGGCACGAGTGCGGCAGCCCCTCCACGTGGTGAAAATGGCGTCCCGGCAGGCGGCCGCGTGGGGAGGGGAGAAGGTGGTTCCCGTGCAAACTCACAAGGAGCAGTCCCAGCGCTGAGCTGGTCTGTCGAAGATCTTCAGAGCGGCAGCTGGAGCTGCAGGGTAGAGAAGCGGCAGACAGAGGCAAGAGAAAAATAAAGTGTATCAGGAGACCGAGGCTCAGCATGGAGGTGGGGCGACCTCTGAGGCAGCTTTAGTTACCATGTGACGCTGTATCCTCTGTTGCAGCGAAACCCGGTAGGTGGACAGCCGGCAGGCGTAGGTCACGATTCCAGGGAGAGAGAGCTAGCAGCTCACATGTCGGTTCTCTCTGGAGATCGTGTCTGAAAGACCGTCTAGTCGGTCTCGAGTCTCTGTCCCTTTCTCGCGGCTTTATGTTACAGGTCTCCCCGAGCAAGGCGCCTGCTCCCCCCACCTGCCCTATTGCTAGGTTTTTCTATTAAGCAATACATGGGAGAAAAATTCCTTTAAACAAAAGAAAAACAAAAACAAACTCAAACCCACAACATCTAATCTAAACAGTTTCCCTCTGCACTACCCCTCCATCTCTCCTCAGAAAATATCACCTGTGTTGGAACTGTGAATTCTGAGAATTCCATTCGTTCTGTACTGACAAGCAATGACCCCCAAAAGGACACTTAATTTGATCTTAGACCCTGGGAAAGAATTCCCCAACTATGTGACAACTCTGAGATTATTACTGTATAATTAAAGTTATGTCACTGAGTGAAATATATAGAAAAGTAGAAATTTAGCTTTATGGAATATAATAGTACAAGTGTTACAATATGGAGAATTTTAGGCGTGGGTTTGTACTTCATCTTTCTTTTTTCTTCTTCACATATCTGGGTTTTCTGGTATTGGTTCAAAAAGTCTGCAATGCACAGTCTGAATAAGTTAGTTATTGGATTATAATTAAAAATAATCTACATGGCATTAGATAATTGGAGGGTTGGAATATAACTAACCTTGAGAACTGAGATTTGAGGCCATTTTCACCTTGTTACCATTGAGAGCAGTCTCTGTGTAGCTATGCTATATATAAGATTTAATAAACAACTGAGACCAAAGAAAAATCTCCCGCATTTTTAATACAAGCTCTGATCAAAAAAACTCACAGAAAATGAACAAGATAATTCATGGTGAGAAGAAAAAGCCATTACACCTCCTTATGTCAGTGTACTGGGTCTGACTGAGGTGGAGTTCATTGTCCCACAACAGCCCTCACAGTGCTGTGCTTTGCATTAGTAGCTAGAAAGGTGCTGGTAACACACCAGTGCCTTGGCTGCTGCTGAGCAATGCTGGCACAGCACCAACCTCTCTCTCCAGCATTCCACTTCACAAAGGCCAGTGGGCTGGGTGCGGGCAAGAACATGAGAGGGGATGTGGCTGGAACAGCCAACTCAAACTGACCAAGGGGTTCTTCCATACCACAGCATGGCTGTCCAGGTACAAAACCTAAGGGAAAGGAAGAGGAAGGTCAGGCATTCATTACTTATGGTGTTTGTCTTTAGGAGTCTCTGCTATGTGCACAGTAGCCCTGCTTCCTGGGAAGCGACTGGACATCACTAGCTGGTGGGAAGTAGAAAATAGAATCCTTTGTCGTTTTTAATTGTATTTTGGTTTGTGGTTTTTTTCTTTCTTTTTCCGTGCTTACATGCACACAATGGTTGCTTCCGCTTTATTTGCTGCCCCATGGCAGCCCTTGCAGTGCTGTGCTCTGTAATAGTAGTGTATGTATACCACATGGAGTGAGTGCTCCTGCAGCTTGGGAGCACTAGGCTGCCTAAAAAAGATGATTCCTGGTGCTTTTTTGTTATCAGTAGAATGAATGCAGATGGGGGTTTCTATCCCATGGGCTCTGGGAAATGTCCCTGAAAGTGAAAGTATTTGTTCCTCATGGCAGACATCAGCCCCAGACAAAATGCAAGGGAAACCTCCTCCTGATGTAGTCTGTAATACCGTGTTTGTAAACATCCAGTTTCCAGGTGTCCTTCTAAACAGGTATCCAGTGAGTAGCAATGTGTCTGAAGCTACTAGGACATAGTCAGAGTCAATACATAGGGTCAGACAGAGACAGCAGTAGCCAATGCAAGCCTTATATCTTTGGGGAAGGAAGTAAAATATGCTGTCATTTTTACAAAATACAGGAGAATAGAAATGAGTTACTCTCCTAAAAACAATGGAAGCACACTCACACTGGTGTGGTAAATGGCTAAGTATTTATGAAATAACAATTAATGAATCTACCACTAAAGTAAAAACAAACATTGAAACAGGAAAGATTAAAGTTTCAGCATGGTCTGGAGAATGGGAACTAATAAAAGTATTAAAATCCTAAATAAAATTAATATTTCAAGATACCAGGCCCCAGGCTAGCATTACTCTCAGAACAGTTTATCCATTGGGAATATATTTAACAATATACAAGAAAAAAAGGATTCCTGTCTCCATCTAAGAAGCCAAAAATTAAAGGATTAAATTGGAAGATTGCTCTTCCCAGGCAACACCCTAACCAAAAGATACCTAGATCATTAAATAGATTGATTCAACTTCTCTGTGATTTTTGCCCCAAGGTGATAGATTTTACTAACAAACACACAAGAAATTTGAAGTATTGGGTTACAGTTTGTGTATTTCAGAAATTTCCAGCTAATTATGACTTCGCAACACGCAGAAGTTTCCTTTTTCTTCATGCTTTAGAAGTGGAAAAGGCATGGGATGAAGTCTGTACTGTATCCTTCATAAAAGAAAACTGAAGAAGTTAAAGAAGAAGCTTCTGATGATAAGCACCTTCAAGAAGGAACAGCTTTTCTCAAGGTTCTGAGTTTAATGTACTCTGCTCTCAGAGTACAGTACAATACAGGCACAATGACATCACGTCTCCTTTCCTTGTAAAACATGCAGATAGGTCTATCATGGCAGTTGTGTTTTGAAAGACATGAGCTTTGCATACTGCATCTAGGTTTAGTTTCTCAGGAACCTTTGCCTTCACTCTCATCACGCAAATGCAGGCAAATGTGTGAAATTTGTTCTTCTGTGACATGTGAATTTTAGGTATTTACAAGGTTTCATCTCTGAAGAGCATGTCTATCCTAGCCCCAGCGTCAATCAGCATGGAATAGAATCAGAATGTGGTTTGGGTTGGAAGGCACCTTTAAAGATCATCAGCTACCTCCCTGCCATAAGGATGTAGGAAGTCTGGAGATCTGCTAAATAACACTAACCAAGAAAAAAGTAATTTAAACGCTTTTTTCTTCTGTAGGTATTTTAGGTGATGGTGAGCCAGATTTTTGTTTGCAGTTCTGTTTTCTTTACTTGATGAGAGGGGGGAAAATTGTGCCACATTTCGTGTAAAGCTCTTCTGATAAGATTCATGTTTTCCCCTTGCCATCTCAGCTTCTGAAGAGATTAAAGTGTAAAGAATAATAACCGTGATTACATCAGCAGAACTTCTGCTGCCTTGATAGAGCCCACTGAGGCTGGGCTGGAGCTGCAATCACTGGAAGTGGAGCAAGCAGAGTTAAAAGTGAATACAGGGAAATGCATTACAAGGTTCCTCTATCTACAGATTGTGCTAGTTCAGGAAGGCCAGCAATGACATAGAAGTGTGATTTTGTACACTGCTTTATAATTGCTGTGAACATATGGTCCCAATGAGGAACAGATCAACAACAAAGTATAATGTGCTTTTTCCTTTCCCTTGCTCAACTGCTGAAACATCTGGGTTACATAAATGACCTTTTCTGCCTGACTGTGGATGCTAGGAAGCAGTCAAAAGACAGTCTTAATTTTACCTGAAAACCTACTTTTTTTTGTCAGTAGGTAAACTGAGTAGATCAGCAAGCATAAACCTACATAATTTCATCGACTTAAAAATGGCTGCTGAGTGGTTTCAGTGAGCTGAGAAAGTAGCCTATGCACCCATATGAGGAATCCAGAGATGTGAGGGCCAGGAGAACCTGTTTAACAGTGAGGAGATGCTGTGGGTAGCCACAATTGTTGTTGAAATGGTGAAAACAGTGTCTGCAGTTATACAAGAAGTGAAAATTTTGTCTAGCACCTCAGGCAACACTGAATTTTGGTGTTTATAGAGTCATCTCATATTAGTTCAACTGTGGCATCACACTTCATTTGTTTGTGTATTTTCTTGAATTTTGTAGATTGGATAAGATAAATGGCTATTTAAAATATCTTTATTGAAGCTTAAGTTAAAAGGTTTTCCCTCATTTGGGATGGGTTAACAGGGTAAACAATTGTGACACAGCTCACACAGGGAATACAGGAAGCCACTACACCCAAGTTGTGTGTCTGGATCCCAGCTGGATCCCATGGCGGTTTCCCACGAGGATAGTAGTGTGTCACATCTGTGTTGCTCTCTGCAATATCGTGAACCAAGCAAGACATGCAGTGGTGGAAACACCTATGTAAAGCAGTGCTGTGGCGCCTGAATTGAAGGGACCCTTGAGCTCAATATAGTGTTCTGGCCTACCATTAAAGATAGATAGATAGATAGATAGATAGATAGATAGATAGATAGATAGATCTGTGACAAGACAAGGTAATATATTTGTCTAAATTAATAAAACTGTCGGGAAATTAGGAACTGAAGGTGGCCTACAGAAAAGAAGTGACTGCAGAAACCAGTTGACATTAGCTGACTGCTAAACCACACTCAACCAGTTGACTTTTTCACATTAAACTTACAGCTTTTAAAAAAATTGTGCCTTAAAGCAGAGACCTTGAGAGAGAAGGAATTGGAGGAAACAGTGCGGTGTGTAACAGCAGAAGTATGCATTTAATTTTTGCATTTTTCTTCAGGTAAGGAAGACTGTGTCTCACTCAGCTGTGGTCAGTTCTCAGAACCAAGACAAACATGAGAGTCTGATGGGAGGTAGCTGTCTGCAGAGTGAACAGAAGTTGTGCCTTGGAGGTAATGTAACCACCTCCTAGACTGCCAGTAGGTCAAACTAACATAATTGGGATGTGAAATATCTGAAATCTTTTTAACTACTTTGAGCAGTTTGGAAATGTTGAGTAACCTGGAAGATTTCTTAACAGTTGCAGAAACAGTGGGAGAGCACACAGCAGTGGGAGGAAAGGCATGACCTTAGAGTGTTTCCAGATGCTCTTTTAAAATATTCAGCCCCGACCATGTCACACTCTTTTTCCAGAACATGGAACCTTTTTAACAGTCAGTTTACATATAAGTGCTCAGAGGACAGGTTATTCCTAGGAAATTAGTGCCTTTCTGACAGCAAGACACAGGACTTTTATGGAGGGGAGTGCAAAAGTTGGGGAGGGCAGCAGAAAAGTTTTAATTGCAGTAAAGCCTGTGCTTTGTGTGACAGGTATAGGAAGGCTGATGTGCTTCATGCAACTCATGGGCTTCAGTATCTGCATGATATTAAACAAGAACCTAAAGCACCAGGAAGCAATCCAGAGGACATAAGCTCTGATTTTTATTTGACTGGACATGTAGCCAAGGTCATGAGGTTATCCCTTCATCCTGTTAGTCAGCAGTGGTGTTTCTCCTGAGAGCACATAGACAGCAAATATTACAACAGTGTGGCAGTACATGAATCCAGACTGCTGAGCCCATGACTTTTAACATTGTGCTCATCTATTGCTCCTCCTTGTTAACTCCTTTGAGAGTTAAAGTAATCATGTTTCTCTTTTTACCTGAAAGAAATTTGTATCAAGGTGGGTGTCGATCTCTTTTCCAGGGTAGCAAATGATAGGATGAGATGAAACCACCTCAAATTGCACAAGGGGGAGGTTTAACTTGGATATTGGGAAAAAGGGTTGTCAAGCATTGGATCAGGCTGCCCAGGGGAGTGCTTGAGTCGCCATCCCTGGAGGGATTTAAAAACGGTGTAGATATGGCACTTAGAGACATAGCTTTGTCATGGACATGGCAGTGCTGGGTTAACAGTTTAACGGGCTGATCCTAGAGATCTTCTCCATCTGAAATGATTCTGTGATTCTAGGATGACTTATATTTGCCACCATCTCAGACTGTTGACATTTTTTCAAGTGCATGATTGGTGTGTCTGTCTCCAAAATGCTCCTATTTGCTAGACAAGGGATGGAACTGAATCTCAGGGCACAGCCTAAGGAAACAGCTTTTCTCATGCAGACACAGAGTACAACTTTAAATGTGACTATCTGAATTAAATGCAGTGCTTGAACTGATGGCATGTTGCCCATTTTCACTGTAAAATATCTAGCTCTTTCTGTTAGATAGTTTCAAGGACGAGATTTTGTAAACATAGCTATGTTGTTGTAAAAATTATCTTTTTACATTCCTTTCCCATGGACACAGATCCTTTTGACGGACACTTCTTTTAACCAATATAGTTAAAGACAGAAGTGTTAACTTTCTCCAATGATCTGTGATTTCTAAAAGTGTATATAAGAATTAAACGAAGGTGGGTTCTCCCCCCTTCCGCCCTTTGCTCTGAACAAGCTCTGACTCCGGCTCTCATTAATTCTGCCTTCGGCTGATAAGCCGTAATAAGCGGCTAATAACAGGCATCCCGGTAATAATGGCATTTCCAGCCTGACAGTATTTTTTCTTGTTTCTGATGCATGGAATTCTAGGGGAAATCTGGGCAGAAGAGGGTAGTGAAAGCAGTTGAATGAACCTGACAATTAAGGTCAATTTAAAAAAACCCTCTTGAACAGATGTGAAAGAAGAGCTTTTTGTACCAAGCCTTTGGAAATGTATAATTTCCAATGACAAAGCTAAAGAGACAAAATAAGGAGCTGGAAAAAGATTGGAAGGCACAGGCGTGACATCCGTATGTGTGCACAGCTAAACACTTTGTACCACAACATTTTCAGAAAGGATCTCATCACTTAACCCCTCTTCACAGTTGTACTCAATGATCTTAAAGGCCTCTTCCAATCTAAAATATTCTATGATTTCTTTCTGGTCGCCTACAAGCCACTCCATACCTCTTGAAGCAAGAAGGTTAGCAATGGAAAGCTTATCCCAAACACTAGGGAAACAGAATAGGTTTTTGCTCTCAGTTATCTGGAATTGACCATGAGAAATAAAATGAGATGAAGTACTGAATATAGAAAAGCAAGGTCATGAATGGCTCTGTGAATTCAAAACCTCACCCACAGACAGCTATGGATGTAAACTTACAATCTATCATCATTCCCTCACCCACCTCCCCCCATTATGTCCTGTTTGAAGAGATTTTTTTTTCCAAGTAATTTTCAGTTTCCTTTAAAATAATCTGTGTCTCTGTTGTGATTACCTGTCTTAGTCCTTACTCCTTTATGCACAGTTAAGGTCTTGAGCAAGTCTTCATTTCAGCATGTGTGAGAGACTAACATGTTATATGGGTTAAACATATTTTATGAAGGATTATAGCAAAAAATGCATTACAGAACTACATCAGAAGAGAAAAAGACCACCACTAGTCTGCATGGGGGCCCTGGGCTGAGGCCCTGAACTAAAAGATGATTTGAGATAAGATAGCAGTGACACCATTCTGGGGTCTGGTCTGGGGGAGAAGAGTACTTTCACAGGAAGTTCATGCCCAGCAGCTTCGGGGTGGAGGCCTTAGCCCCAGGCTTATCTGCTGCCAGGTTTTGGTGAAAAAAAGCCTCTGGTCAGAGGGACACCCACCCTGTGCTGTGCAGAGCAGCTCAGCTGTGGGAGGCTCCTCTACTCCAGGAAAAAAGCCCCAACTGCAGGACATGCCCATGGAGAGGCAGCTGGGGGGCTGTCACGGCTGTCAATGGGACCCCCAAAGGGGCCCCCAGACCCCGCACCAGACCTCTGCACATGGCAGATCCATGGTCTCTGAAGGGACAGTTTCAAGCTGGCCCCCTCAGGGGTGACACCTGGGCGTTCCCACCTGGGAACCACCTGGGGACCACCTGGTCCAAAGCGTATATTAATCCAAGAGACTTTATGCCCTTTGGCAGCAGCGGCAATGGGTACCCTTCACCATCAAGGAGAGCAGATGTAAGGGATCCACAAGATGTCGGTGGGACCCATGGAGGGGTGATATGCTTCCACCTAACCTCTGTCACTTTCCTTGCCCCCTCCCCCCCGCACATCTCTTTCCTCTGTTTCTTTCTTTCTTTCTTCCTCTCTCTCTCTTTCACTTATTGTTAAATGAAATGCATCAATTATTTTTGGCACCGACACTTGATCTCATTTAATCTTAATCTTGCGTCTTGGAATTCTTTTCAAACCTGAGCATCTCCAGCTTTATACGCATAGAGTTCTCTTTGCTCCTCTGTGTTTAAAATTCGATTGTAACTGCACATCATGAACTTTACAGTATTATTCATATACACAGTGTCTGTGGTGGTGGGTAGACTTTTCAGGTATTGTCTGATAACTTGCTTGATGGCGGGTAGTTGACCTTGACTCATGCTAGCAATTGGCTTGAAGGCTCTAAACTGGTCCTTAAACCATATTTGTAGGATTTGTGGGGGTTACCGGCTTTGGCATTGAGAGGAAAATTTTGCATTCTGCACCTTTTTCATTGACCTTGCTTTGCCCTGGTAATAGGAACTGTTTTGCTGCCCCAGACCCTGCACACAGTCTGCCCCAGACACAGCACATCCTCAGTATTGCCTTCAAAACACTTGGTGGCTGGCTGTCATGGTTTTAAGTCCAGTTGGAGATGAAACATGAGACAGCTGCTCACTCAACACCCCGTCTCTTCCCCCCTTCCCAGCAGAATGAGGAGGAGAATTGACGTAAAATTTGTATCTTGAGATTAGAAGAGTTTAATAATTGAAAATAAAATACAACACAATAATAATGGAAATGATAATAACAATTATAACAAAATGAAAAAACTAGTGGTGCAGAATGCAATTGCTCACCACCCGCTATGCTCCCTACCAGTTTCTTCTGTGTATTCCCTCACTGGCAGAGCATGAGAAAAGGGAAAAAAGAAAACCTTCACTTAGAATAAACAAGATTTAACAAAACCTCAAAACATCAGTGTGTTGTCAACACCATTCTCATTCCGAATCCAAAACACAGCACTATGACAAGTACTGAGGAGAAAATGACTCTACCATAGCTGTAACCACAACACAGGCCTATGCAATGCAGCTTGAACTTGGACTCAATATTAATGAAACACCTGTGAATGTCAGCAGAAAGCTTTCCAGAACTACGGCCTGTCGCAGTGTATCTGGGCAGGGCCGGCGGCTAGGTCCCGCTTCTCCCCCCCTCCCACTGGGGTGTCAGGTCCAGGGGCACACAGCCCAGGCTTCCCCGGGGAGGACCCGTGCGCACACCCAGTGCCAACATGCAGCCGCCGCTTTTTCCCCCCCAGCTTCTGGGACTGCGGGCACTCAGCAGTCGCGTCTTTCCCCCTCGCTCCCCTCCCTGTCCAGGCTAGTGTGGGCCGACACGGCACAGGGCCACATGACCTGGAGCCGCTCTCGATTGGCGGCTTCCCACGGGACGATGCCTCTGTCAATCTGGCCGCGTCATGCCAGTCCCCTGCAGCCACTGGCGCTCTGCCAAGTGCCCTCCCCTCACTCTCCCGAGTTAAAGTGGTGTTGTGGCCGGCCCCGGGTGTCTTTCTTCTGCACTCTCTATCCATGCTTCGGTGAATAAATCTTCCCGAATGTTAATAGGAAGATTGATCCCTTCCGGTCTCTTAATTTCTCACTGCATTAAAAACCGTGCCATGGACTGTGCTAACATCAGTGCAGGGAGCTCCTGGCAGCCACGGCCCCCCCACAAGGAGGGATCAAGAGGAGCAGAGGGCTGCTCTCGAGTCACGCAGCTGGTCAGGGCTTCCTCTAACCCACGCTATTGCCGCGTCATTTGGCATCCAAAGTGGGGCTTTGCTTGGTGGAAGCCTTCGGAGAAACGTCCCTGCTCGACCAGGAGTTACGTTTTAGAGTGACCAAGTAACCTTCCAAGCTCAGATGACTTGTGTCTGACAAACCCTGGAAGGCGACTGACAATTCTCAAGCCACTTTTGGAGAACCAGTCGAAAAAGCAGTGGAAAACGCCACCAAAAGGACTGTATTTTGAGGGAAGCATCACGGATAGGTGATGGGGTTGCAAGCCTTCAAGAAAGTTGAGATTTCAAGTCCAAATGGACTCCCAAGTCTGAAGCAAGTGGGCACCCAGGACAGAAAAACCACAACACATGCTCAGGGACTTTGGTGAGTGACAGACTGTCCCCGAGACTGCGTTAGGGACCAGAATTGACCACTGACAGGCTTTATATATCCCTCACAGTTTTTTTTTACTTTCTGCCTTTTTTACTTTTGGTGGGTGGTGAGATTTCCTAGGAAGTATGGGTCACGGCTTGCCCAGTTCCCAGAGGAAGGCCCTTACCCCTGGTGGTGGGAACCCTAAGCCTTCAAAAAATTGCCTCCAGATTTTCCAGTTCTTCCCGGAGGTGACTGGGGAATTCCTTGCACGTGCTCCTACCCCCACTAACTCTCTTAGAAATTATAAGGCAGAGATACCCCATCTAATGATGTCAAGCTGCAACCATCTCTCCAACTCTGTCCTATCTATTTCTTTCCCTCACCAGGGCAGCGCTGGCCATGCTGCCCAGGACTTTTTCCCAAAACCTTTTACCTTTCCCTCATTCCCGGGTTTTTCTACTCTAGTTTATAGTAATAAAAATTCTGCCAACTGCATGGCACAGTGCAGCCATGCGGGCCAATATAGCACGGAGCACATGGCTCAGCCCACTGCTTCTCTCCCTCTCTCTTCAGCCCCGCAAATTTTTCCTGTGCTGGGGGCCAGCCCCTCCCCCTTTACATGGGCCCCTTTCCCCGCTGGAAATTCACCGAGCATTCTGGCCGAATTAACATACAGCAGCCCTGCTCATAAGAAAAATTTAAAAATACGGGGAATCCAGTGCACCCCACATTCCCCCATGGCACGTGGAGAAAAAAAATACACCTGCGTGTCCACCTCCGCAAGACTCGGGTTGGTGCCAGGGAATTTTGTAAAAACATATGTTAAGTTCTCCCCAGAAACAACAGAATCAGAACCCCCAAATGAGGAAAGTGCTGCTTGGAAGAGAAAAAAATACAAAGAGGAGAACCACCAAGAAATGCAAACTGCATCACCTCCAGGCTGTTCCAGAAACTCGGGACTCTTAAAGACAGAAATAAACTTTCTGAATTTTGGGGACTCGCGGGTGGGAAAACGACATTGTTAAAACCCTTTCATTATATCTGTAAAACCTTTTATTTTTTAATTTTTGTAAAACATACAATTAGCCAGCTGGGCTGTGGCCAGGTGCTGGCCTCTTGATTCAGCTGATAGGACTTATGTCTTTTATGCCTTGTACAGGGGTTGCACAGGGAATGCCTTGACTGGCCTCTGAGGATGGGTTCACAGCCCAAGCCATGCTGTATCTCGTTTGTATCTCCCACTCTCCTAATGCCCACTGTCTTTCTGCCCTCCCCCTGAACTGTGCAGGCTTGTCCAGCTGCCTTGTAAAGCAGATTGGGGACTGAACATCTTTTACTTCTAATTGCTTTCTATTCACAGTCAAACTTCAGTTATTAATGTCCCCAATGTGCATTAAAGAGTATTTTCTACTCATTATGAATTTTCTACATTCTGAAGAATATATACATGTATATTTACTTTATGTCTTTATGTATCTATATACCAATAGATTTGTGCTATATACAGATATGGTGGAGTCAAGACACAGGCAATCACAGCCCACTATGAAAATATCTGGGGCACAACCAAATGGAGGCTGTTTGCCATGAAATTGTGACTGAAACAGGTGGATCCTTGCATATTTAATATATGAATTTGCTATGAAGTTCTTATATGGTAGATAGGAAGGGAGGGACATCTGCTGCTGCCAGCCAGTCACAGGGCAGACTGTGAGCACCTGGAGTATCATGTGCTGCCAAAATGTGACACTTGGGGCAAAAAGAGGTGGAGCACACAAACCTCATGACTGGAAGAGAGGAGGGACCTTTGGGGCGTGTGGCTGCCTGCAGGGTAAGAATTGTCATTGTAGTACTTCCATGTGTCCTACCTTGTTATTCAAACTGTTAACCTCTTGATTCTGACCACTTTTCAAGCTGCCTCTTGGGAAAATGATGTATTTCCATAATTTCTACCAGCAGAACTCGGGAGGAAGTTGGCCCTTTTTTATGGGACACAGTTCATCAGACCTACTTTGCTACTTCAGGCTGATCATAAAGCGAGTCTAATTTACATGAAGTCACCTACTTGTTAGATATTTAAAGTTATGTAAAGTGAAGCATCCTACCCCTAGGAAACTACCCAGGAAAGAGACATTAATAAACCCTCTGGTGCAGAAAAACTGTGAATGAGTTGTAGCCCTCTGCCAGACAATCAAGAATACCTCCAGGATACAAAAACACCCCAGCAGAATAGCAAGCTGGTATGATTTTAAGAATGGTTTTAAACTGCCAGAGTTTGTATCTCAGGAAAAGTGTCTAGGACTTTTCTGACTATGAAAATCTATATAAGAAATCCGGAGACACTTTGGTTCTTGTGTAGATTTATTGCACATGACCCAAAGTACAACTACATTTAGTCTGGGGTCTTCAGGTTGCCTCCTATACCTTCTTTCACTTAAAGTCATTTAAGAAACACTCAGGCCAAACTAACCCTGGTTAGATTACAAGGTAGACTCCAGTGAAGTCTCTTGAAATGCCTTAATTCCTTGAGTTTGGCATAAGTGAGGCAAAATGACTTTTCTTGTTTCATCTCTCACCTTCATTACCTTTCACCTAGAACTTAAGGCAAGAAGTCAAACATGCAACTAAGGGAGTTTCACAGGATTCTTAAGAGTGAAATGGGGAAGACAGTTACTAATTTTTTAACATTTCCCAGTCTTCTCGCATGCTGTGTTTTCTAAGGAAATTAATGACATGGTCCTTATCTTTTAACTAATGCTTGTTATTTTTTAAAATCATGCAGCTGATGAATGCCTGCCAGGAGACAATTTTTTCTGCACAGTGTTAAGTAACATTATTCTTCTGTTGAATCATAAGCCTTTAATGTCTGCCAACAGACAGTGAACCAGCTGTCGGCAGGGCATAGAGCAGATTCTTTAGGATCTAGATCATGAAGGAGGAAATACATGCCCCATAAAGGATGTTTCCAAATTAAGATAGAGGTATGTGTTTTCTTTGTTTTTTTGGGGGGAGAGGGAGGCTGGGGTTTTGGGTGGATTTTGTGGGCTTTTTGTCTGTTTGTTTTGTTTGTTTGGTTTGATTTTTTTTTCCCATTCTATTACAGAAATGTGTTTATGAAATTAATGTACATAGGCAAGTGCACTTTCAATCTCATGATCATATTAAATGTTTTTGACAGAATTTGGTCTCTTACTGCTTCCTGCATAAACAGACCAGAGATCATTAGACAGGAATGAGTTATATGAAGCAGTAACAAAATTATTTTACACAGTGGCATCTCTGGAAATAAGCAATTATAAATTAAAATAAGTTCTGTCTTATACTGAGGATATGAATTAGAGTTCAAAATAAGTATGGAAGTAAGAGGTTTCAGTTAATCCCATTAAGATAATAAATCTTGGAGGCTCAAGCTATCCCTCATATAAAGTGATCCTGATACAGACATAAGAAATGAGGACTAAGCAGAGAAGAATGAGAATCCTTAAGTAGAAAAGATCTCACAGAGCAATTATATGGCTTTGCTGAGGATGAAGATTGTCTCTTTACTGTACCCATAGAATGGTTTGATAATTCCTTGATGATTCCCATGGTGTGCCACTGTGTGAAATTTTAATGATGGTATGCTTCTGGTGGAATAGATCATGATCTTTCACTAAGGGAGACACATAGTGGAGCACACAGGGCTGCTACCACCCCACTGTAGCAAACTTCAATTATATATTCCTTTGTGCATGCTATTTTGCTCTATTACTACAGCGGAGCTTTTGGTTCACATGGAAAAGAAAAATCTCTCCCACATGAGTTACAGTCAGACTCCTAAGCATGTGAGGTCTGTTCACATCACCTCAGATTGTGATACCTTTTGGAGAAGCATCACTTACACAGAAACATTCACTTTCAGAACTCAAAAGCTGTGATGTGTGCCAGGGTCACTGTTGGTCTGCTTGAATCCCTTCCTTTCCATTACACTTCAATCTTGAGCCATGCACAAAGGATTTTGGAAGCCCACCAGCTTGATCTCTACAATACTTCAAACAGATAAGGGATTAATATTTTTCAATCTTTTCCCTGACAATTGGAAGATTTATCCTTGCCCTTATGTGTGTTCCTTGTCCTATTCTTTTGTTCTGTGTTTCGATTTGGTTCACTTTGAAAAAAAATAAAACCATTTTCAAGAGAGTAATAGTAATGTATGAAGAGCCCAATATGTTCAGAACCTGCTCCTCTCTCTAGTTTACTACTGAGCCTTCCCTCTTCTTTCCTGCCATCCCAGACCTGTGATCCCTGGAAACTCTGATTGTGTTTTTTGCTGCTGGAACACTGGTGGACAGTACCTGTATTCTGTCTTTCTCTCCCATATGGAATTTTGTCAAATGGCTGTGGCTCATTAAAGGCGCTTATCCTGGATGCTCTTGAGGTAGCGACAGTGTCTTTATGTGAGTGGAATCCCTGCCGGGATGAGTTGCAATGGTTTAACAACTCTCCCAAAGGACAGAGTTCTAGCTACCGCAGATAACCTGTTTCTGCTGGCTCCTCTAGGATGAGAGTTTCCCCAGGCATGGTGTACTAGCGCCGACGAGAATAAAAGGCTAGACAGAGGGCTCTTCCCCGGGATAACAGCCATTTATTGTGAGTCCAGTGTTGCGTTCTGAGGGTCCAGAGATATCCAGGTGGCTGGGTAACCCAGAAGAAAGAGCAAGGAGGAAGTACTACAGGGCTCTTTTAAAGGGAGATGGGACCAAGAAACACCCAATGGGAAACCGCGTAGTTCAATGTGACCAGTGGAGGAGAGCTTTCCAGGACATAGCCATATATGGCATCTGAAATATGGATGCAGGTAATACAAGAGGAATATGGGATTTTACCACAGCTCAGGTAGAGGGTTCAGATATTGGAGGAAGAAGGCTGAGGGCTTTGCCTTGGCTTTCTTCCCACCAAAACCTGAAGCTCAAAAGCAGCAGCTTCTGCCAAGTGCGCTGCTACAACTCTTCCTTGACTACAAGCCAGGTTTTAATGGTGCTTTTCTCCAACACCATTGGAGAGTGGGAGTGGAGTGTTCAGATCTCCTTTTTACTATGTGGCTTTCTAGAAAGCGGTAACTATTCTGTTGCATAAGATGTACTGCAAAATTGCTTCCATAGCACGGTCTTCTGTCCATTCCCATCCTCCTGGGACGTATCTGTCTGCAGGTGTGATCTTTTCACCATACAAACAGCAGTGTAGTGCTGAGGAGTCACAGCAAGCTGTCTTCTTGCCTCTTAGCATCCTCACCAGAAGGGAACTGCATGCCTGTGCTGACCTCAGAGAATGATAAGCCCTCTGTGTTTAACTGGAAATTAACTGAAATTCTCAACACCATGAGGTGGGGATTCTTGCAGAAATTTCTGTCCAGTTGGGCTGATGGAGACCATTGAATCCTAAACACTTTGATGTTTTTGCATACCCCATTGTCAGCACTGGAAGTGTTGGACTTCTGTGATATTATTGCGGTCTCATAACTGAATTATTTTGCTGTAAAGATAAAGATGGAGAAGACCTCACAGTCTTAGTAAGACTATTCTTTCTCTTTTCTCCTCTTATTTAAAATTTCCATAACACTTTCTGTGCTCTGCCAGTTTGTTGGTTTTTCTCCAGTGAAAAAAGTCCATTACAAAAGGGTAATCATCTTAATTAGAAGTATGGGTTGGTAAGCAGAGGTTGTTTGAGATATTCACCAGCTAAAACAAAAACAAAAAGGATTCAGAAAGCACACAACATTGCTTCTGTGTGCCTGTAACCACAGTAGGCTGCATACGAATGAACCCTGCAATCTAGTGAGAAAGCAATTCTGCCATTGCTCCGTTTCTTTGACCTAAGAGAGGTGGAAAGCAAAGCCAGAGGAGAGACATGAGATGTGAAGCATTGATCAGCAAGACTGGGTCAGAGAGTGCATTCAAAAACATGCAACCTGTATCTCCTCTTGTGATGGATTGAGACATGGCAAAATGTGCAAGCAAGAGAGTGCCCATATATGAACTGGCTGAGGGACCCTACTAATGACTGTATTGGGCCCTCAGGGCTGACATCCACACACAATTCCAGGTCATCCCATGGTTGTTGTAAAGCAGATTTTACTTGAACCTCAGTTGTGGAACCGAGTACATGATAAAGTATGGGATAATGTTTGTTATTGTTTTGTCCCCCCATGTGCCCATCATTCTGCAAAGGACTTTCCTTCCTCATTCCAGAAGCGACAAAAGAGGGTACCCATGGATCTTTGCCAGCCTAACAGCTCTTTCCACAGGCTACAGCTCTGCTCACTTTTCAGCTACCCAATGACTCTGGGTTTCTGTAGCTGCAATGATTAAATGCACCCTTACAGCTCACCCCTGGGATGTTCCATGTTCTTCTGCTTTCATCAGTGGGATATCATCCAGACCATGTTCACTTCTTTGTAATATTCTATTAGATGATTGTTTCCTTCATTCCAGACTCTCCCTGCCCATGCAAGTGTAGATATGATGACAGAAGTTGTTTCTATAGCAGTGCATCTTCAGAGCTCAATGCTTCCTCCAGCTTCCTTTAGTTGATGGTCAATGGGCCTCCAGCACAGTTCACAGCCCAAAAAACAGCTGTTGAAGATTTTACTTGGTCTATATCTTCATGGATTCAGAGGTTTGCAGATCAGAGACATGTTCTTAGGTTTTGATTTATCCAGTTGTGTAAGGCAGAGCAAATGTTTTCATTAATTTTTGTGGGTCATATCTCAAAAATAACAGCCTTCCACTTAGTGGAAATAAAAAAATAAAAAGCCTTCCACTCCAGTATGGGAGTACCACATCATTGTGAGCAATGCAGATGGAATCAGGGTGTGTGCCTGCATTGTTCTCTTCCTATTTAGCAGGGTACTGAGAGTGTCTGAAGCTCTGAAAGAAGAGATGGTCTGACTCTCATGGAAAAGACAATATGAAGTAGTCAGCTTGGAAAAGGTAGTGATAACAGGCTCTGCTAGACAGCAGTTCTGCTGAAGGATTCTTTGCAGGTGGCATGTACACAGACATAAGCAACCTGTGTGGTTCCTGGAGAAAATTCAGTCATAAGTGAGGAACTTGAACTGTTGATTCGGGTTCATGCCACAATGGGAAGAAAGAACTAGTGATACTCAGAAGTCTGCTTATGCAACTAAGCGTCCTGTGCCTGGAATGCCTTCAATTTTTGGGTAAGTACTTTTATAGAGAAGTGTAGGATACTATTTCCTCCATCTAACTGAACAGAGATTTCTTCAATGACAAAAGCTCCATACAACTGTATGCTCAGATGGAAAGATATGCACGCAATCAATTTTTTCATGCTTTGTATGCTACTTATATATTTTCTGAAATGGCTTTGATTTACTTCAGAAATGTACAGGTGAATTTTTGTGGGAGTCAGACCCTAGAAGATCCATGACCCAACAGATCTGTGAAGCCTAGAGTGAGAAAAGTGACACCCACACTAAAATCACCCAACACTGTAGATAAGTGTAGACTCTTTGGAAAGAACAGAAACAAGGTTGTGCTATTCACCATAACAGACATGGTGTGTAGCAAACGGATTCACTACCCTCATGGTAATAAAGCTCAGTCAGTGAGAGGAGATGCTGATCAACCTGTGCTGACAAAGGGCATCTCTGTCATTTTCATCTCCCATCCTTCTTCCTCATTAATTTCAGATGCTTCATATTTTTTCTACTTTGCTGTGTCAACTAGATCCTCATTAGGCCTATTCTGTGTGATTTTTCTGCTGGTAACTGAATGATATTAATGAAAGAAATTGCCATTTAATTTCAGTCTCTCATTATTTCATATGTCATTTATTTATGGAATATTTTTTCTACAATAGATTGAGGTGAATTGTTGAGCATTGTTGGCTTTTGGACCCTGGACCTTGCAGGAACTTTATGCCATGATGCTGCAGAAAAGGTGAAATTCAAGATCTTCTATTATTATGTACAATATTTGCTTAGGAAGGATAGTTACTATTCATTAGCTGGATCTGTTCAGAACCAATTGTTAATCTGGAGACAGGAAGCTGTTTGTTCAGATCGTAAACAGCCTTAAACATTCTTTTTATTGTTTTTTTTAGAGATACCTATGTAAGTTTATTTTAGATTTATCTCTTAACAGTCCCACATCTTATCTGACCGGCTACCTTTCCTTTGATTCAATTGCAATTTGCCATGTCTTTTATGTGACTGGGAATTTAGAAAACACATGCGTTTCTCCATGCTGACTCGCTCATTTCTTTAGCCATCTTCTAAGGATGTAGTCAAAGATAAGGTCAAAATTGCTTTTGTTGTTCTATTGAAAGCCTTAAGTGCTAGGCTAGATTGAAAGATGTAGTCTTCAATTTTGTAAAAACCTCTTTCTTCTTTAATTTTTAGTCTATGCCTTGCCCTGAAAAACTTCCTAAAGAACTGAGTTTGACAAGCTTGTGTGATAAGGTGCAACCTTCTCCTGAAGTCTGACAGTTGGGAACAATAGCTAATGGGACTCTCTGTCAATTATGACACCTTCCTGCTCAGCAAAGAAATAAAGAATAACCATATATTTGAAACTGCATATGAATGGATATGGAGATTT
Source organism: Climacteris rufus (assembly GCA_013398175.1). Taxonomy (NCBI): domain Eukaryota; kingdom Metazoa; phylum Chordata; class Aves; order Passeriformes; family Climacteridae; genus Climacteris; species Climacteris rufus. The sequence goes on from VZRZ01001375.1 coordinate 183,347, forward strand.
TTACAGTGAATTACTGTCAGTTATAGTCTCTTTTAATTACTGTCATATCCTTTTGGTAAGTCATGTTATAACTACAGTTTCTTTCTGCAGGTTGGAAACTGTTGCTGATTTATTTCATTCTTCTGTTTTGTGTTCCTGTCTTAGGTGATTTTACTTTGGACTAAATTTCCCTAAGAAAGTTCACTTGTGTCAGAAACAGAGGAGTATTTATTATTAAAGCGTTCTAAAACATGGTGGCTCCTTTTCATTTTCAGCTGCAAACACACTTATGTTAACTCTGTGGAGTAATTTTTAATACAATGTCACCCCCATTCTTGGTTATAATTTAGAAAAATTCTAACTGTGCTTAATGTTCGAAGTGTGTGTTAATTAGCATTATGCATAGATTTTTTTTTTTTTAAGAATACTTAAGTAATGTAGTTCTGTTTAGTTTTGTATGTGACTATAAATGAAACTAACTTAGTACACAGTTTTCTAGTTCATGCCAACAATCCCTAAAAAACTGAGTGGCATTTCTGGATGTTGAAGAAAATGAAATCTTGAAAAAAAAGCAGAAAAGTGTCACTTATTGTACTGAAATTGCAATTGCAAACAAATTCCCTCCAAAATAAGTTCTTCCTCGCCTAAAGCACTTCAATTAGAAATGTGGCTATTCTGACCCATAACAAGAGACTTTCCCCTACTCTCACTTGTCTTACCAATTATGTCTCAATACTTACTGTATAGCTTGTGTTAGTAATTGCAGTCTTAGAAAAAATCTCCTCCTGATAGAGCTGTGGATGACTCACTGGCTTAAATATACTCTCTGACTCAACCAGTAGCACTGTGGTGATATGCACAGACTGAGAAGTAGAGCCTTTTCCCAGGAGTCTGGGTGTGGCGGCATGTGTGGCAAAAGCCACAGCCCCACAGGCTCAAGACTGGTGGGCACAGTCTGAGGTTGCCACAGTCTGAGGCATTCCCCCTGCTCAGGGAGAGGTTTTGGTTCACCCCCAGCGCCCCTTGTACCTTCATTTACATATTTTGGTTGGTTACTACTTTATGTTCTGGAAATTTCATAACAGTTCGGTTCCCTATTGGTTATGTGTCAAGCCTTGTACCCCCATTGGTTACTTTCCCTGCTTGTATCCCCATAAAATCCCCCGCTTTCCCTAAAACCTCGCTCTTGGTAGCTGACCCTTCAGCTCTCCCGGACCCCTGCGCCGCCTCTCCTGGACCCTCTCCCGCCTTCCCTGCTGCTTCTCCCGGGAAATAAAGGAGCTGGAAATCACTTCCAAGGCCCTTCCCTCGGGTCTTTGCCTCTGTCTGTGCCTGTGCCATCAGCCCGGGGCTCTCTATGTCACAAAGGAGCCAGCGCTAACGAGCTGCCGGACGACGCCCTGTCCCTGGGGAAGCTGCAAGCTGCAGCCCCCGGCGAACCAGGGTCACTCCCAGATTAACGCTGAGCGGCCTTAAGCAGGCCCCCGGAGCCAGCGATATCTGGGGGAAGGTAAGAGTGATCTACCTGTGATAGACTAATGGGAGAAAAGCTGAAGAGAAAAGAAGAAAACAGAACAAAGGACAGGACGCAAGTGAATCTCTCAGAAGCTGCCCATCTGAACTTCAAATCTGTTCTTCACAGGCTGAAGTAAATATATGAGATTCCAGATGGACTCTTCTGAAATCCCAACAGGATTAAGGTATTTTTGCAGAATACTCTCCATTTTGGATGTTCTGCACATAGCACTGTGTGCTTCAACTCTCACCCTGGCTCTGAGGAGCTCTCCCAGTGTGTATCCTAGTTTCTTTTGGTCTGTATTCACTGATGGCCAGTTGTTCAGGTACTGCTCTATGCATGTGCCTAGGAGACTGGAGCCCTGAGTGAGCGTGAAAAAGCGCCTCTAAATACACCCAGCGACATGACAGCAACCCTTAATGACAGCAACACAAGGCTGTATACTGCCATACTGTTTGCTACTGTTTCATGTTGTTCAGTGGCTTCTTGAGAAACAACTCATACCTAGGGAAGGAACTTACCTTTTCTTGCTGCATGTCCTGTTCATGCTTCATAAATAGCCTGAAAGAATGATCCAGGTCTGCTCATGGCTGTCATAAATTTGTACTTGCTCTTTTAAAACAGACATTATTGCAAAGCTTTAAATTTCCTCATCCATTTAGACCAAAAAATGCTTTGCACTTGATTTTTCTTCTTTTGAGCATTCCAGCTGTGAGATAATTTAATAAGCCATATACTTGAATTTGTCCTAGAATAGATGGATTTGGAGCTGCCCTTTCATTTTCAGACTGACAGTTCTCATCCGGAAAATCTTTTTATTTTTCTTGATATCTTCTTTTGTGCTCATACAGTAGTCACTGCAAATTATGCTCTTCTCAGCTATTATTCTAGGAAGTGTTTATCTATGGCTTTGAAACTCAGCTGGATATATGGCTAAGCTGAAATACACAAAATTGTGTCCTTCTGCATAAGATCACAAGACTGGCTTATGGTTTGATACTTTTACAGATGTTGGCCTAATTTTATTTGCCTTATGGTTTTAGAGATCTTGTGATATTGTTGAGTCATGTTATCTAGCTCTCTGCTATGATCCTGAAAGATAGATAAGATTGTAATTTTTGTAAAATTGGATCTTTTTAATGTATTAATAGCAGTTCAGAGCCTTAAGAGAAAAGATCAACTCTCACAGAGCTGTCAGAAGTTGCAGACATGATTTCCAGGGTTCTCAGAGATGTCACTGAGTCTGAGAATTTGTCTAATAAAACCTGGTCCTAAAAGCTCAAAAAATTAAAAGCTTGCAGGTGTTGCCCTGAGTTTTGCAGTTCTGAATGTTATCAGTCTTTTGTAACTAGTTCTCAGACATTCTCTGTAAACATAGCCATGTTATTGTAATGGTATCTTTTTATTTACATTCCTTTCTCCTGGGCACAGAAGTTTGATGGACATTTCCTTTGACCAGTGTGATTAAGGGGAAGCTCTTTGTCTCCTCCAATCCACAGTGGTTTATGAGACACATATAAAATAAAGATGGGCGGGGGAAGCCCGAAGTTTGTTCCTTGCTCAACAGGCAGCTGTCTCCTTCTTTCATGTTGTTACTGCGACATGCAGGAGTGGGGGTAAATGTAGTGAAGTCTTTTAGAAGCTGTCAACTCTGTTGTTGAGACAACTCAGCTGTGAGACAGCAGGTAGGTGGGCTGGGACTTTTCACCTCCCTGGGCGCCACAGAGCTTATCTGTTCATGCATAAATCAAGGAATGTGTGTATTCTCCTGATTCCCCCTGGCGCCAAGGGGGCACACAGGAAAGGGCCACAACATCCGTGGTTCAGACACGAGAGATAAGCTGGAATTTATGACTGACAGACAAATAGCATTTTACTCTCCATAAAAGACAGCTATAGCGTCCCCTTTTCAGAGGAATCCTCATATGCTCTCTGAGTGTATGGAAATGTTTCTGTCCAGGATTTCCGAGATGTCGGAGTCCTGTATTTTCTTCTCTCCTTGGAGTTGAGTGATAAAAGGAACCGCCTGTACACCTTTCCTAATTGGTAAGTTACATCAGCTTCCTAATGCTACATTTCCTTGGCTAGCTATAGTATAGGTACTTTTTTACTGCGCACTGAAATTACTAGTAATTTTCTTTGTGTTATTCCATGTAGTAATAGCCTGTTAGAGTTATAGTTTCATATGTGTTTTCCTGGGTCTATGCAATAAACCGGTTATATTGTAATAGGCCTGATCTCCATCGATAACGAACAAGGGGGTAACGGAGGTTCTAGGGTGCGGGTCGCTCTGATAGAATTGAAATCCGTTAATTGTCCCTCACATTCGTAACAGTAGGCCTTTCTAAAAATCTGAGCCAGGACTGGGTTTCCTTAACTAAACAGAAAATACCCTGATTCTGCAGACACCAATTCTCTACTGATGGGAAACCAACCTGAAAGCAGACCCAAATATCTGCTACAGATCTGAAAGGGACAAGACAGACACCTGTCTCTCTCCTGCCTGTGAATCGCTTCTTCTTGCTACTTAGCAATATTTCACTTGATTCAGGTTCAGGCAAGTCTGCTGAATGTGCAAACAGTTTGAGCTCCTGAATACCTTGTCACTCACGCCTGTCTTCCTAAGCCTTAAGTTTCACTGGTCTCTTAAGGTGTGCTGCATGCCTATGCAGAACAGCAGTCATTTGTAACTGCTTTGCATAGGATCTGTTTAGTACAAAGTACAGAACAGAGAAGGGGAATGATGGGAGGAGATCTGTGAGGGCTTTGGAAATTAGTAAACAGATTTTTACTACTATGAAAAATAGTAAATACACTGCACCATGGAAAAGAGAAAACTGAGAAGGTGTATGAGAGTATTGTGTAAATTCTAATGTGGTTTGTAGAAGGTGGATGGAGTTTGACTATTCACTGTCCCTTTAAAATAAATGAGAGCAACACATTAGATTAGAGGCAAACAGTTGCAAAACAGAATTTCTTTTGTTCTTTATACAATTTGCCATTAATCAGTATAACTCCGTGCCACAGGATACTGTGGCTGTTGGAAGTTTACACAGGTTCAGAAGGCAACTTAACAAATTCATAGAGAAGAAATTAATGGGGGTCTCTTAAATATAAAAACATATCCTTTGACTGGGCAAGTCCTTGAAGTGCAAATTGCTCATGATTAGAAGAGTATTACTGCATGCTCACCCTGTTCTGCTCTCTCCAATACATTTGCTCTTGTTTAGTGTTACAGGTAAGCTGGACTAAATGGTCCTTTGAGTTCGACCAGAAATGGCCATTTTTATATTAAAAGAAGAGATTGTGTGAGTAGTGTTGGATAACCCAATCCTTAAGATTTCCACAATGTTGCAGCTCTCCTCAAATTTCAGAAACTGAGTATTTTTTGTGGTAGAGAAATATTGTACAATATTTTGCTCTCTCTTACTATGTTGCTGATTGTAACTGTGTGATTGCTTAATAAATACAAAACAATTATTTCATCCCCTCTTCAAAATATACTTGAGTAGAGACACGACCGCCTTATCCTGCTACCTGAACACCTTCCAGTTGTGCACTGACTGACCTGACTGATGACTGGGGGAAGTTGGGAGAAGAGCTGCATCTGTTCTGTTCAGCCAGAGTCTCTGTTTTGCCTTTCTTTTGGAGAAATCCTATAAGAGAGACATTTGAAATCTTTTCCCATGCTTGTAGAACTCCTTTAATGAAATAGGTTGAATTTCCTTGTTTTTTCTTGGTTAATTAATGGGCTGCTAAATCTCTGCTTTATGAAACTCAGCTTTTCTCCTATCTTGTCTTTTGATGTTTCTGTTTTAATTTTCCAATGTTTCCACTATTTTCTCCAGGGATCAAGATTTGCATTTACCTTTTAATTTCTGACAATTTCAGGATTTTTCTTTCTGCGTTTTAAATACAAAAAGAAATGTGGCTGCTCATAATAAAGGACTTCCCCTACTCTCACCTGTCTTACCAATTATGTCTCAATATTCACAGTATAGTGTCCCTGCTTATGTCAGCAATCTTAGAAAATGTCTTTCGCCCACCATCTTATTCTCTAGCATGAAAGGGTTCTTTGCTTTTAAAACTCCATTTATCAGCCCTCTTAATGACACTGGCTAGGATATGCAGTGCACTTTCAGGTGTATCACACACCAGTCAGTGACCTGAGTTTTCTGACTTTATGCTGCTCAGCCTTCTTGTCAAAGGAGCTTTAAGACTGCATTATCACTTCATGAACAAGATGTTTGTCTCATGCTCTTTACCTCTTTCCTTGTCAACTCCACCTGAGAGCCTTGAGCTGCTTGTATGCATGTAATAAGCTGCAGTAACAATTGCAGTAACAATGTTCTGGAGCTATTACAGCCCGAGAAAGGCTTGTGTTAGGTGGGAGAACCAGAAGCAGCTGCTGTCTGGTTGGCTGTATTTTAAGAAAGAAAAACAGCCCTAACTCCCATGAAGGCAGTCTAGTTGGTAGTTTGGATATCAGGTTCTCCTGGAGTGGAAAAGGTCAGAACAGAATAGTTGTGCACTCCTCAAGCCTTTCACGTACAGTTGTACTGGGGAGTAGCATGGGCTCAGTGAAATTGAATCATCAGAGCCAAGAAGTGAGTCTTGTTGCCCCATCCTGTGCCTTGACCCCTACATGCCCACACTGCCTTGTGCCTCGTTGTTGGGTTAGTTTGGTCTTCTGATGAGAGGAGCTTGAGTCTGCCTACAGCCCTTACAAGTAGACCCAAAACAGGCTGAACCAATGTGTGCAGATCATTACAGAGGTCTAGAGCTCCACAGGGCCCTCTGGCCAGGTCCCATCAAGACTGGACAGCACTGATCTTTAGTAGTGGTGATGGACATTCAGACCAGATGTGTAGCTGTCTGGGCAACTCCCCACAGAAGAAAAGCCCATCATCCTGCAGGGTTGAGCATATCTGTGCTTCCAGTAAGCACTGTTCAGAGCCTTTGCTGGGAAAACCTCTCTGTGAAGGTGAGTTGGTGTGCCCTACAGACAATGACTTAAGATCAGAGACCAAAACATACATATTTCCAAACTCTCCTGTGGTAGGTTGCCCATCTCTGTGTTAGAAACTCACTGATGCCTACTAAGCCTTTGTGTTGTTCCAAGAGCACTGGGAATGTCTGCTGACCTATCCCAATTCCTTCAAGAATGCACATTCTTCTCACTCCAGTCACTGCTTTATGCACAAAACACTTAAGGTGTGTCCATACTAGGAGCCAAACTTCTCATGTTGCCACTGGAGCACGTGTGACACTTAGGAATGTTCATTAAGCAGAAGACATAGAATTCAGTTTTTAATCAAGAGGTCTTGACTCAAAAATATGTAAATGCTTCCAATCTTTTCTGCCTTTTCTTGTACTTGGAAGGACTTGACAGTGAGCTTAGTACATAGTGAGGAAGAGAGAAGTCAGTATTCCATAACAATGAAGGCTTCTTTGGATATGTTAGTGCATCCTCCAGGGTGCTCAAAACTTACAGCTGAAACAGGGAGTTCTCCATGGACTCTGGCTGCTCAAAAGAAGAGGCAGTTTCACGCACCTCATTAGCATGCTTAGGGAAAGATTTGCATATAAAAGTCTGCCTTGTTGGACAGAAACAACACAAGGTAGCAATATTTTTAGTGATAAAAACATCCAGGCACAACCCCCCCAGTGTATTTCCCCATAAATCTTCTTCATATTTGCAATCTGTTAGATAATCCAGGAGACAGAATGAGTCTTGTTAAAGCTACCCTTGGTAAGTTGCTGACTACAAGCAGAGTAGCTGAAGTGTCCTAAAAACGAACACAGGGAAACAGACCACGTTCTACAGAGAGACCTCCTGATGAAAGAGAGTGTTTAAGGGTTAATGTCAAAACAGGAGGGCTTTAAATAAAGAAAGAAGACGAATCTCTTGCTGTTGTTTAGCTTGGTGTATGAGAACTCTGAAAGGATACATTTACTGTTCTAACTGTATAGAGTCTCAACCACTGTGAAGTCTGTATCAGAACTGCTTTCAACTTCTTGTGCCGTGGAAGAGTTATTAACTTTCAGGACCATGTTATTTTAACCCTTTTGCATGAATGAGAATTAGTTCCCAATGTTTGTTAATGTTGTATGAAAACCTACCCTGACTGCTCAAATTCCTCTCCCATAGCCCAAATCTGCAGTAGCTAGCCAGTGCATGAGGGCAGGTTTATAGCTGACAGTAGAAAGTAAGTATTGTTGACAGTCTATGGAGGTCAAAGACACTGAGAGTTAGAGAAACATTCATTTACTTCTCAGGACAAATATAGAGGGTTTTATTTGTTCTTGTGCTCTCTAGAAATATCTGAGATGAACAGATTCAAGTTCAGTCAGTTCTGCCAGAAGTAACTTCACTATTGCAACATAAACACCTTGAGAACACTTAATGCAAAATTTTCAGATTTTTTTTTTAATTGCATAAAACTTATCGGTGTCAGTAAAAATAAAATGAAATTCAGAAACAAAAACTGCTTCCTTAAATCTAGATGCCTTCATTTTTCTTCCTCCTCTTTTATGTTCACTTGGAATTTTGTTTAGTTAGTTTGTTGGTTTTGTTGTTACTTAAACAATGGGAGACTTCTAAAATTATGCTTCTTCCTTTACAGCACATTTTTCTGTATCAGTTTCTGAAACATTCAGAATAGACAGTATATGTGAAATGTCATACATTTCGTCAGTTTTATACCCAGTTCTTGCAGAAATAAATGGTTCCTTCTTTTATGTGTTGTTTTTTGTCTTTTTTTTACCACACCAGAGATAATTTAAACTCAATAAGCAGTAAGAAATGTGTAATTATGTATGTGAGCAGCTAATAATATAAAGCTGTGAGGGAGCATTTGTTTGGGATTATTCCTCCAAGTCCCATAACTTTGTGGGGTGAAGGGTTATTTGCTAAAATCTAGGGAAAGAAAAGGAAGAAGTTTTAACACAGTATCCATGCACAAAGTTTTTTACATGTTGAATACTTATTCTTCTGTATGTATACATTTTTTATTATGCCAGGAGGAATAAAATGAAAAGATTAAGCCAGCCATAGATTTTCCTGGTAATTAATTGAGCAGAAGGTGTTTGCAGTCTGCACCTTCACATTGCTGGTAGGAGGGAGACTGAAGATGCTGATGCCTCAGTATACAGCTCCTTGCAGAGGTTTATCTTGCCCACACAGATGATTTTTCTTTCTAATCCTGTTGTCAAAGTAAAGAATTCCTACTAATCACACATTTGGTAACCTATTACAGCAGTTTCTAACTCACTATCTTTCAGCACAGGTGGCATTTTTCATGAAAAAAGGGATAAATGTCTGCTGACCCCAGATGAGGATATCCAAGAAGTTTGAAATGTGTGTTTGATGTGCAGTCTTTTTGTTCACAAAACCTCAAAATAATTGCTAGCTCTTATTACAATAGATTTCCTTTTTCTTTGAATCCTTCTTCTTTTATTAATTTGTCCATTTGGAGGAAGGAAAATATTTTAGTTACTCACAAAATCACCATAAAGAGTATAAAATCACCAGGGAGAGAGGGCAAAAAAGGTTGGGATGGGGCAGTAGAGTCTAATCTAGCTGTATTATCCAAACCCAAGTTTCTTTAGCTTTAATAGATTCTGCTCTGTGGCAAAGCCATGCTGGTAAAACTATGAGCTACGTAGTCCATCAGCAAAGGTTTCACTCTCCTCTTTAAAAATTGAGAGGATTAAATTATTATGGCACTGATAACTACATTTAAATTAACAGACTTGCCTCCACTGGCAAGGGCACTGTCAGAGGTTCAGGGATGCCTTGGAATTTTTTTTGCATCACTGTTACTATGCAACAAATGGGTGGGTGATTTGGGGGCTATCAACTCTTTTGTGGGAGACAGAGGGTGTGCTTGGGCGGGGGCAGTTAAGGGAAGAGCCCAGCTGGCCCTTGGAAGGAGACTCACTCTCTCGTCGGACACGGGGAAAGAGAGGCTGCTCTTTGCTTTTGGCTGTAACGAGAGGAAATCCAACTGTGCCCTGTTTTTCTTCTCCTGGCTGGGTGAGCTTTAATTCAACCCTTGTCCCACTGGGAAGAGCATGTTTCCCCAGGCTGCGTTTTTCTCGCAGCGGTTGCCGGGAAAGTCTGGCTGTTTCTGTCGCCTGCCCCCCTCTGCCGCACGGAAACCGCAGTGTCTGTTTGTGACTGCAGAAATCCTCACTGCCTCACAGTTAGCCGGGGAGAGAGAGGGGCCGGCTCCTGCCCCTGCCGCCCTGTTTTTTGCCGCTCTGAGCTGCCTGGCTGCTCTCCAGCCTGTCCGCCATTACCAGCTGCCTGAGGCTGACCTGACCCTGCGCCACAGCGCCACCTGCAGTCGCTCGGGAGTCATCGCAACCGCCCTGCCCGACCGGGAGCTCAACAGCGCCCCCTGCTGGTTTTTTTTTCTGACCATGATTACACCACATGGGAAAGTCATTTGCTATTAGTTTCTGATTCTATTTGTGGTTGTTATTATTGTTATTACTTGTTTAAAAATACTAGTAAAGAACTGTAATTCCTTTTCCTGTATCTTTGCCTGAGAGCCATTGATTTCAAAATTAAATAATTCGGAGGGAGGGGAAAATCATATTCTCTGTCCTAAGGGAGGGTTCAACCTCTCTTAGCAGACACCTGTCTTTCAAAACCGAGACAGGCACGAAGACAAGTATGGCTTTGCTTAGAACCTAGCTGCTGAATCACAGGGACAGCAGGTGGAAAGCAGGTGAATTGTCATGTCTCTAAGACTTGGTCTTGGATGGTCTAGGATTTTGTCAGTGAGGTGCAATTTGGGCCCAAATAGCATATCTGAGTAAAAAACCCACATTTTTTAAGGGTTTCAGAGGTCAGAATGAGACAAGCATTTAAGACATGCTGTTCTCACCTGCATGTATACTTTTTGGTTTCAATTTGTGGAGGTTTTTCCATGCTATTACTCTTGCTCTGTTAGAAATGGTCAGGCAGTATTGTGAGAATTAGTACACAAGAAAACAATTTTGCAGCACAGCAGGCTAAGACATTTAGTCTTGCTTCAGACAGGCAGATGATGATGCCCTAACTTGCTGAAGCTTTCAGATCTGCACAGAGCTTTTATTTTACCTTCATTTGCCAACAATTCTGGAAAATCAGCTGTGCAGTTCTCCTCTGATGAACAGAATTCAACACTGCATGTAGGGCATTCTCTCCTTTATCTTGTATACAGACAGGATAAAGGAATGCTCTGCCAATGCCTGGAACTGGTCCCAAGGGATTGAGGTAGGCCAACGTAGCAGAAATCACAAAGGAAAGGAGGGAGAACAAACTACAAACCTGCAGGTCTTTGAAAGTATTAGGACTGCTAGGATTGTACTACAAATCTGACAGCATCCATCTTATTTTTTCTTGACTTCTTAGTGCCACGGTTCAGAGAAAGTACCTAGATTTTATCAGCAAACCAGGGACAAAATTCGCTATGTCATTTTATATCTTTATTGCCCCAAATGTGCCTGTTCCCTCTGACTGAACTTCTTTCAGTAGTGGTACAAATATGCACAAACTTACCAGTAATGAGGTTCTAATATCATGAAAGTGCCTGATTAGTCAAGCACTCTCATCTGTATGTTGGTATTGGCTTCCCAGACATGTCTCCCTGCAGACCTTTGTCTGAAGATCTCAGTGAAACACATGTATTCAAACAGACTGACTGTCTTGTCCTTAGATATGCCATCTGTTGATATATGCTTTTCAAAGAAAGGGAGCTAGACTGAGTTTGGACAGAAAAAAATTCGCAGTCACTGGTTCTGTCACTTTTGGGAGAGCACATGGTGTGCTCTGTGTCAGATGTGTTCTATGACATCCCACCTGACACCATTAGCATTTTTCTATAGTGTCAGCATTCAGGATAATACCTTTCCATTCCAGGTGTGTAGCTCTGGCTAAATGCTATTTAGAAAGTTTCAGGTGAACCTGCTCAGCTGTTGTAAATGAGACTTACAAAATCTTCACCGGCATATTCCTGCATGATATTTAAAAGAAATGGGCTAGCTCAGAAGGGAGAAGAGTATATTGAAGGGAATTTCTGGTGAGAAAATACATGAGAGGTGTCTGAGAGGTGTATGAGAGGTGTCTGATCCAGATGCACTGGATAACCGGGAAACAAACTGTGGGTGTACCTGGGGCCAATAAAATCTTACTGGCCAGGGTTCCTTGCTCTCTATTCTGCTGTCAATTAATAATAGTATCAGAAACAGCAATGAGTCTCAGACACTGTTTCTTGATCAGGCAGAAGATATTTCCAGGTCAGTAAAACAGAGATTGCTTTGATAGTTGAAATAGCTATATAAAAAAATCACCAATTTCAGAGCGTAAATGAAAATTCCTATGGAGTTTATTTTTCAATTCTGTAATGACTACATTACAAGAAGCATTGCATTTATGAATCATCCAGAAATCCTCATAATCTTCCTCTGTTGTTTAAACTAATTAAAGTAAGTAATTTTCCATCCTCTTCCACTGCTCTCTGTCTTGGAACAAGGCATTAGTCTTTCAGCCTTTAGATGTACAATTCACATTGAAATTTTTATTGGTTTGCTCCATGCTGTTTAACTCCAAAGCTCAGTTCCCTGTGGTTTTGCAATCTTATAACTGTTACGAGGATAATCTGGTGCATCTGTATGTTCTGTGTATGTACTGTGCGATTGTTCCAAATACTGATGAGTTTTATTTATTATGGAACAATGGCAGAGCCTCCTTTTCTATAGTACCTTACTTTCTCCATATGTACAAAAGAAGGAAAGGTTCTCTTTCCTTCTTTAAAGACAGCTATAAGGAACATAGGAGGTGTCTTGCTTGTTAGTACACTAGCAAGGGAAAACAAGCTAGTTACGACGGCAAATAGTTAACCAAAAAGCATAGCACTGATCCTGGCTTCCTCACTGTCTTTCCCTTTCTCATCATGACCATGGCATGTCTTACACATTGCCTGCCTCTCCACCTGTTAGCTCCCAGTTCTGTCTCATGCAGGGCAAACATATCTAGCCCATCGCCCCACTTCCCCTCTGGGTCTTCAGCCGCATGTGTCAGAGCTCTTCCTCACAGAGTAAGGAGAGAAAGCAGTGTGAAAAGAAGCAACATGTGCCACTACAAACTGGACATTAGAAATCAATGTATGACACAGCAGAGAGAGCAAAGCCTCAGTTTTAAGTCTTTGCTGCTTAACTAAACATGCACTGTTTTCTAAGTGTGGAAGAAAGGTAAAGACATTCCTCATCTGCTGAAGGACCAGATAAATTGCATAATCTCTGCCACAGTTGCAGGGAAAGGGGTTGGCAAAGCCTGGGAAAAAAGTTTAGCTTTTTCATGCCCAGAACAGCTCATTCACGATGCAAAGTGACACAGCAATCAGTGTGATGGACTTTGACAAGTCTGGCAGACTAGAAATTCTCAGGAGAGCTGCTGTGACAGCTTCAGGTTGTAGCATTTGCCCATTTTTCTGGGTAAATCTGCTTCTGTTTTCTGTAAAGAGAAAAGTTCATTTAAATAAAAATAAAAATTCATTTTTCTTTAAACAAAACAAAACAAAAACATGATGGTGATGATGACTGCATCTTATTCTCTCTTCTAGAACTGCAACATATCAACAAGATACAGTCCTCATTATGCTTTTTGAAAGGATGTCTCTATTCAAAGATGAAGGAGAAGAAAGGCAAAGTCTGATTTCTGGACTTAAAAGAACTCTCATAAAAGGCAGACATTTAGATCAGACTGAAATGGCCTGAAACCATCTTTATTATTCTGGCATTCAGGCAGTCAGCTTGCCTGCTTGAAATTCTACACATCTTAGAGATGAAACATATTCTTTCTCTGTGCTCAGTGGCTGCATGACTCCTCATCAAGTAAAGTATTTTGCAGCCAGTAGGTTGGATCCATACATTGGATCCAGCTGAGTGTAAGATTACTCTGTACTGATAATTTCTTTCAAACCACAGTAAAGGACTGTTGCCAGCTAGAATCTATGTATAGCCCACATTATGCAACAATAAGCCAGCATGTATCTTACAGGCTGTTTAGATACACAATAGTCTCTGCAGAGGATTCACAGACTCTCGTATTTGGGTGAGCAACCAATAAATGGCTGATAACACCTACTCCTTTCCTGGGTAGTTTCATTCAGTTTGCACATGGATTTCACTTTCACTATGGTCCCACATGGACTGGGGCACCTAGATGATGTGTAAAATAGCAGCTCAGATCAGTCTGGAGTTACAAAGCTGAACAGAGGAGGGAATGAATGTACAGTGGTTTGAGTTAACTATCTAGAAAAAGAAGCTCCTAACAACTTCTAAGGATGCAACTATACACAGACAGATAGAAAGCAATAGACATCAATAACGGAATTTGGGTCTAATTAAACAAATAAATGGAGCTGGCAAGGAACAGACAAATTTAGGAGAAGGAATCTCTCAGCAATTTTTCTGCCTGAAAAGTGGATACCAGAAAGGGTCTGAACAACTTCTGGAGTGCAGGATGTTTCTCTACCCAGCACTCTGTTCTGCAGCCAGTATCAGCACCTTTTTGGAAGCTATGAGCAGAACCTGTGAGAACAGTGCTATCCTTTGAACCCTAATCTCTCTACATGAGCATCCCACTATTATTTTTCCCAGCATTTGGGCAGGCATGGATCTGTTGTATATCTGAGTGCAGGGTCTGAGCTTAGGAAGAAGAGCATGTCCAAGCTACTACCTATTGCCATCTGCTCCTACACACTGTAGGGTTCAAACCCTGCAGAAGCCCATTCATACCGAGTCAAGTGTATTTCCCCCACTGAGAAATGCTTCCTGCAGGTAGCCGCTGCAAAGTCTTCTTTCTCCTCCCCACTCCAGTCCTTAGCAAAACGGAAGTAAATGTCTTCAACATCTGTCTTTTCATGCTGAGGAAGCTGAGCAATTGCAGCTTCCTGGAGTACAAGGAAAACACTGCTTGTTCTCTTTGGATTAGTAATGCTTTGGCAAACTTACTGTCCTCCCTTTCCTTATTCAAATCTTGTTGATAAATATCTAAGCTGATTTTACAAAATGCTTCCCAAGACAGAAGATCTCAATTTCTGAGACAAATGATGAAAAAAAAAAATTTAGGAAGGCTTTTTCTGCTGTTGGTTTCACAGTTTCTTTGTTTTCCAAAGCAGATTTTTCTCAGAGCTTCATCTGCCTGTGATATTCCAGTCCTTCTTTTCTGTTATTTTCTCTAATTAGTTGTTCTTGTTTGTTTGTTTGTTTGTTTGTTTTTTGTTTGGTTTTTTGTTTGTTTTCTTTTTTTTTTTTTGCTACCACCAGTGAGGTTCACCCAGTCATTGTTGTCTGCAGCTAGTTTTTACCTCTCAACTGGACCAACCTTCTCTGCCTGGCCATATGATGGGTCAGGCCACCTGCATGTTCACAGGCTTTCAAGAGAACTGGCATAAATAGGAATCATCCATCTTTACTCTCTGTATCTAGAAAATCCATTATCCACCACAGAGAGAGCCTCTCCACTCTCATTTCACTGTTGTTCCCTGCTTGCTCTCTCCTGTTGGAAAGTGTCAGAGTGGGCAGATGTGAGAGATGGCAGAGGTGAACATTGAGGGAAATCATGGAAACCTGGCTGTTTTCTGCAGTTCTCCTACTCAGCTTGTCACTGGAACTGGCAAGTTAAAGTTAAACTACATAATTACAGGCTTATTGTCCGTGACTTCTGACATGGTCTGCTTCTCAATCCTCCTATGACAGCAAATTTATTTCCCACTGGATTCTTTTATTCCTTCAAACCAATTTCATATTAATTTTATGAGTCTCCCTTTGCTATAGGACTGAAGAACAGTCTTTCTCTTGAAGTCTACCTTACTGCCTTTACCTGTTTCATCCTCACAGCAACCCCTCTAGAGGGGCACAAAAGAAAATTGCACACAGTGGTTATGAGATAGAGGTACCATGGTTTTATGTGCAAAATAATTATTCCCACCATCTTGTTCTCCTTCCTTCCCTGGGAGTGCTTAGCATTCTTCTGGGTTTTGTTCAACTCAGTGCTATTGCATGCTGAAACAATGTTTGCAGAGACCTGTCTGCGGTGACTCTTAGAGCTCTGTCCAGAGCTATAATTGCCGTTCTGCTCTCAGTGCCACAATAACAAGGCTTAGAATTATTTTACTGTAGACACATGGTTTCATGTTTATGCTGGAGGTCATCAGCCATTCTTTTGCCCACTAAATCAGTTTTGAAAGGTCATTCTGGACTGCCTCATCATTAAATGGGGCATTTGAACTGAAAGACTATCAGACCATCACCAGCAGGATTGGAGGTTTCACTATTTAGCTCCTTCACAAATTTTCTGATGAGGATGCTAACTAAAACCTGAGGGACATCATTACTGAATATTTTCCACTCAGAAAAACAACCATTTAGCTTATTTTCCATTAACTTGATTTCAGTCTAAGAAACAACCTAATTTTCTTAATAACCCTTCTGATTTTGGGATGTTTTTCTCTCCTTCCCCAGTGCACCCTTGGATAAGAGATACTTAGGAGAACTCCATACTTCTGGGCCTCTGTTTCTACCCAGTTCTGGAATTTCAATAATGATTACACAGCACAGGCAGGGCAGACATCTTAGACTAGCCCTGATTGCCTGTTTCTCCAGTGAACCTGTGACAGAATGGGTTGAGAAGCTTTATGACTTTCAGTGACGTTGCACCCTCCTCTTTACCACTCATAGAAGGTGTTTGTTGGCACCAAGATGCTGACTGAGAGGTGAGCCAGTAGAGATGTTTATTCGTATAGCCCACCACAATGGTGTGGCTCCCTCTGACACCTCCTGCCACATTGCTAAGATGCTGCAACCGCATATAGAATATTGCAAAGTGCACAGACAACACTCACACAAAAGACCAATATTATAATCTGTAACAAAACAATAGACCTGTAAAACTTTATCTGTGTGCTCTGGCTGAAGCTTTACTCACACTCATGCGGAGCTCATTACTGTGGCTTGTATTGTCCTCCTGGTCTCCTTCCCTAAGATAATTCTGAAAGACACAGCAGGAAGACTTGGATACCCAATCAGGTCAAGCTATTGATTTCTCAGCTCACTCAGAAAGGGAGTGCTTCTGGACAGAAGAATGGTGAGATCCTGGGGGACAGGCAGAGTTGATGGTGCTGGGAACCTGAGAACAGTCTGGTGTATGATGGTGTAATGAAATCTGAGCTGAGATGTGCTGGAGTCACCTTTTTCTACAGAGGAGGCCTCAACTCACACATGTTCAGATTTATCTCTGCCTCTTATTACTGCCCTGTTCTTTCATCTTGTCTGACATGAGCTACACAAGGACATTTAGGAATCCTGTGGCAGGACAAGACAACTCACTCATTCTGCTCTGCAATGCAATCACTATTAAACATTAATGCACGAACAATCTCTGCCTTCCCTGCTGAAAGAAAGAAAGCAAAGCTGTTGGAATCTCTGCAGATTCAAGAAAGAGGAGCATTAACTGTTAACAATCATGCAAAGAAATGACCAGTTCTTCTCTGCGCTAGGTACTTTTTTCTACGTTTTATAGGGAGTAATTCACCATTGTTTTCCCTAATAGTTATTTCTAAACAGATGAAATATGAATTTTCACTTATTGTTTTTTATATGTGTTGTGATTTGCCATTTAATTAATACTGCTTTTAATTTTGTATGTCTTTTATTCTTCCTTGAAAGAAAAATTAATTTACCATCTTTATTCAATGCATAATCTTTCTCTCCTGCACTGATGTTCACAAAGCATTCTTCTGAAAGAATACTATTTTCTTCCAGCAAATTCTCTGTATCCTCAGTTCAATGCTCTACAAGTAAAAATTGTTTCACAGGGTTATAAGAAGAAGTCTTTTTGTATATTCAGTGTCATTAGCATCTGAAAACCTATAAATAATGGGCAGGTGGCTAAAAAACTCTGTGTCATTCTTCTTTTACAGGGCTGTGAAGGGACGAGTTGGCCAGAAAATTACTTCTTGGATTTCATCCATAGAGAAAAGTAGCCAATTTAGGAGTCTGGAACCACCCAGAGAAGGACAGCAGGAGAGTTCACAGCTTTTGAAAAGACCAGGAAGAGACCCTTTTTCTCCTGGGGTTGATAGACTACAATAAACAAAGTAGGAAATAGTGGGGGGGTTTATTATTTCTATGGAATTATACATTGCTGCTAACCCCTCCCCCCCCCCAAAAAAAATCCCCACACCAACCCAAAATACCACTCCATTTGAAAGGAACAAAGTAAGAATGAGGCATTAGAATGCAGTTTTCAATGCTTACCACCCATTTTCTTTCAGTGAGGAAATGTGCAATGGGAAATATGTCACTGTACAGAAAAGTTTTAGGAAATTATTTCACAAAGAGATTTCCATGTCGTATCCTCACTTCTCATTCTGGGGCCAGGTTTGGAACTCAAAAGTTCAAGGTCACCTGAAATACAGCTGCAGAACTGGATGGGAACAATGAGCTCCATATTACAGCACTTCAGGTCAGTTTGAACTTGTGTTTCAAAAAATCCCTTTCTGATATTCATTTCACAAAGCTCTTCAATGCAGTTATAATTTGAAGGAATTCTTGGCCCAGGAAAATAGAAAGAGACATCTGCACTTATTTCTCTGTTGTAACAGAGAAGGCTACAGGTTTAGTTCTCCTGAGACAAGGGAATGCCTTCACCAAACTGATGATAGGAACATTTGTCACCTCACTTCACCTGCTTTGTTGACAGGATAAGGCTGAATTCCCCTAAAATAATTGACAGTTTTAAGAGTAGTGTAAACTCATAGGTGTACTCTACTATAAAAGAGTGCACCTTACTGTCCTGCTGAATGGTATATTTAATTGTTATATTGCAATGCAGCAGTATGAAAGGAACATATTCCTTAATTCTTACGCCCATTCACATAGACATACTTTTAGCAGTGATGCTCATGCTTTCTAACTGCAGGATTCATTCTTGTATTTTCCAACTGCAGTTGCAGAAGCTACCCCTACTAATAGCAAATTGGTGTCTGATGACTTGGTGGTCCCCTAGTCTCAGACAGGGCAGAAGTCAAGCACCAGTGTGACAGCAAGAGAAGTGCCATAACTGAGTTTGTCATGTCCTATCTTCAGTGCAAAGTTATTTCAGAACAGGGTTCAAATGGACACAAGTAATCCCTTGTCTCCTCTACCTACAGTATTTCACTGTAGTTACAGTCATTGTTTAGACTCCTACAGTGGGTGGAGAAAGAGGCTTCTTCAGGTGTGATACAATCCAGTTAGGGTCTGCATAACTTCCTCAAGGTTTCTTTCCTGCGTGGCATGCAGGATTCATTCCCAGTTGAGAGGGTGGTAAACAATCATGGCAGAAGTATTTTGTCTTCATGTGTATGTCTCTGTCCCCTTGACTAGAAATCTTGTTGCACTTCTGCCCTGTGGCCTGTGACCCTGCCCTATGGGAATGCTTTGTTCCTTTACTCTTGCATGCCCAAACTGGCTGAGTACAGGCTGTGTTTCTCAGGGGGACTTTCTGCTTTTAGAAAGGGCAAGTGTTTGACACACGGCATAAATTGTAAACGGGCAGTCATCAGCAGGGCACAGCAAAACCCTGTATTTTCAGAACCTAAATTAAATAATGAGTCCCTGTAATCTGTTTTTAGTATCATAAATATGAAATGCAATTCCATGGTGGGTAGGCAGGTAAGAGAATCACTGGCAAGCTAAGGTTACAGCTATAAGTAGTGTAAGTGCTGTAAGTTTGATCTTTCAAACTCAACAATGCAGTATGTATTCAGAATATATTTCCCTTATTGTAATTGCTATAGCTGCAAATCTGTAATTTTTCCATTTATGTGTAGCTCTATTGTGTTTTTTTTAGTAAAGCCGTCTCAGTCTAAAAAGATATGACTCCAGAAGGAGTCAGTCCAGAAGGAGCGTTATCTGCTGGTACACTTATTACCTAAAAAATGAATTGATCTTTCAAGCAGACAATGATGCAGCAGGTTTCCATGAATGAGTTGTTTATGCAGTCATTTGCATATGTCCTGCCTGAATACTTTTATTACACAAAAGGCCATTTCATCAGAATAAAAACTTTACCAAAATTTTCCAATGAAATTTCCTTGAAAAAGATAGAGTACAGTGCTTTGGTAAGGTCAGCCCTTTTCAGAACAAGCTTTCAATTTTCTGTGATGTACCATTGGTTTGAATTTTTGTTTTTTATAACAATAAATACAAGCAGTTCGTATCTGAGCACAACAATGTGATGATGCCATGGTATTTGATTTCTGAGTTCCTTCTTGTCGGAGGTTGGGGGGATGCCTTGGAATTTTTCTCCATCATTTGTTGTTACTAAGCAACAAATAACCAGGTGATTAGGGCCATCAACTTTTTTGTGAGAGACAAAAAGTGTGCTTGGGTGGGGCAGGTAAAGGTCTCTCGGGTCGGACTCGGAGAGGAGAGGCTGCTCTTTGCGTTTGGCTGTGACCAGAGGAAATCCAACTGTGCCCTGTTCTTTCTTCTCCTGGCTGGGTGAGCTTTGATTCAACCCTTGTCCCACTGGGAAGTGCACACTTCCCCGGCTGTTTTCTCGCAGCAGTTGCTGGGAGAGTCCGGCTGCCTCTGCTGCCTGCCCCCTCCCCCACAC
>VZRZ01001375.1:204900-255051 GCA_013398175.1 Climacteris rufus
CTTCCCGCCTGGGTACAACCTTTCTCAGCGGGCGCACCTGCAGCCAACACTTGGCAAACATCCCACCTTAGCCAGGCCAGGACTTTTGTGCAAAAAGTCTTCTTTTAGGGTTTCAGTCTCTGTCGATGATCATGAGACAGATGAGGGATTTTTGGACCATCTCTTACACGTGGTCATGAACAGTTTGAGTCCTGTCATTTCTTATTATTAATCCCTGCTAAGTGTCATAATGTTTCTATGCTGTGACCAAGGGAAGACTCGTACTGTGACTTTTCAACTCAGACAAAGGTTTAAGATAATAACAAACAACAACAACAGTAACAATAACAATAACAACAACATCAACAAAACCACAATAACAAATAACAACAACAACAAAACAACAATAACAGTAGTTACAATTGGACTTTGTAATTTTTGTTCCATGCCTGAAAGGAGGCTTACAGTTGAGTTGAAAGAAGAAGTCTTGTCCTGCTCTTACTTGTAGACAGCTAGAACTGAACTCCAGAGAAGTCACTGAGTAAGGTTCTCCTTTTGAAGCCAGGAAATCAGTTAGGAATCCACTATATAAGTTAATTTTCTTCAGAACACTATTATGTTTTTTTCTTTCAACATTGAAGAGAATTTCTGGGCAAAGATGGGTGACCAGCAACTCAGAAATGTTCCAGACAGATTTGCAAGGCAAAGCACTATTTATTCTTAAGGAGGAACATCCAACTGAGCAAGTGTTTGCAGTTGCACCAGAAAATTTGGAGGATTTGTGGTAGTTGTTTGATTCTTATAATGGGAGTTAGGAACCAGTCTTATTTCAGATGTTTTCCAGTTTGTGGTGCTTGATTTAGAAAATTTTATTTAATATAAGCATGTTTGTCTATCTCTAGGTAGGTATATGATGGTGTGTGTATAGTTGGGTGGATGTTTTTAAACTATGTGGAAGCCTTCCTGTTTTATTTAAAGCATCAGAGTTCAACATCTGTATGTGAGCTGATTTCTCTTTTGGATGTTAAGAAGCATGTCTAAACCTGTCTTGAACAATTATTTGATGAGGTAAATGTATATGATCATCCTATCCTTTCACTTTATGTATGAACGAAGTCTTGACTAAGTCACTCTCATACCTGAAAGTTCTAGGTAGCTCATTTAGGGCATATGAATCTCTTTTCATTGCTTCCACAGTCAGAACAAAAATGTGTGAGTCCTAGTGAGAAATCTGTTTCATGGCACAGCCATATGCTAAATATTCTGGCAGAAACATATGACAATTAGTAGCTCATGTACAAAACTCATGAAATATCAACTATTTTCAGTCCCACAGTAGCTTTTTCCTTAAAGAATTATCGATTTCTGTAATGACTGTAACAGAAAATCCTGATGTTAACCACTTAATAGAAATACAACATATTGTCATAGATTAACAGGATGACTTCTAAAATCAGATTTAGCCTTCTGCTTTGGTCTCATGACTTAGTTGTAAGATCATGGTTAATGACTTAGAAATTAGTACCATGACAGATGTGAAGGACTTTTGGAACTATGTGCAGCTAATAATTCAGCTGAGCATCTACTATCCATTCACAGACTCATCAGCCAAATTTTGTGTGCCATAACCTAAGACACAGGAGATTTTTCACATAACCTAAGACAGAGGAGATTTTTCACATTGTAAATCTGTGTAATTCCTGGACACTGCTCCTACTATCTCCATCAATTTGTGTTTTCCCACCTTCCTGGCAGTAAGTATCTGGTAAGTACTCTTTTTCAGTGCCGGGTATGCACTGAACTCTCACAGGCCCTAACATAAACTCACCCTTAGGGACTTCTTTCTTGGGTTGGAAGACATACTCACAGTTTCATAAATGAATACTTTATTAGTGTCTCTGTAATAGACCCAATGCCTTACTGTACCAGGCGCAACACAAATAGATTGTAAAGCCATAGAACTTGCCCCAATGGCTGTTACCTCATGTAAGCTAAAGTTCTTATCATCAGCCTAAAGCTGACAGTTTTCTTTCTTATATTTTATGTGCTTTTTTGGTTCACGCCCTGGAAATGAAGCCATAAAGTAAGGATGCTAAACCCGGAGCTCTCGAGGTAGCTACAGCATCCTTTATGTGAGCAAAACCCCTGCTGGGATGACTTGCAATGGTTTTACAACTCTCCCAAAGTACAGAGTTCTAGCTACTGCAGATGACCTGTTTCTGCTGGCTCCTCTGGAACTGAGAGTTACCCCAGGCGTGGTGTTCTAGCGTCAGCAAGAACTAAAGGCTACACAGAGGGCTCTTCTCTGGGATAATAGCCTTTTTATTATAAATCCAGTGTTGCACTGTGAGGGTCCAGGGAAGGAGTCTGGAGACATCCAGGTGGCTGGAGTAACCCAGAAGAAAGAGAGCAAACAGAAGCTCTGCATGGGTCTTAAAGAGAGGTGGGACCATGGGACCATCTAATGGAAAGAAGCATGGTTCAAAGTACCAGTGGAGGGGAGAGCTTCCCAGGGCATAGCCATATATGGCACCTAAGGTATAGATACAGGTAACACAAGGGAAGTAGGGGTTTCACCACAGCTCAGGTAGGGGATTCAGATATTGGAGGGAGAAGGTTCAGAGGGCATTGCCTTGGCTTTCTTCCCATCAATCCTGAAGCTCAAAAGCAGCAGCTTCTGCCAAGTTCACTGCTACAATAAAGTCTCAGAATATCTTAAATAAAATGCAGTCCAATTGAAGCTATAAAAGAGTCATCATCAGAATGATGGAGAAAAACATTTCAGCAGGCATCTATGACCTAATGACATGCCTGTGCTGTAGTTCTGTGGGCTTACCTCTTCCTTGCACACAAGCTTTGGCAAATGTTGAAAAAGGACACCCTCCACATCTTCCCCTCCTTCCCCAGCACCCATAGCCCCATCCACACAAACATGCATGTCTGAATGGTATCAAGTGGTGAGGAGGAGACTGCATAACCACCCAGCAGTGGAAGGGAAAGGCTTTACCTGCTGAAGGCCTTACCTCAGAAGTTCAAGGTCTTGAGAAACAGAACTTAAAACTGGTGCTGCACAGTCTTCTCTTGTTCCTACAGAATTCACAGTTCAGGCTTAGCTTCTGCAAAGAGGTAGCTGGACAGATGCAGTGCCACCGGCAGCTCAAACAATTTACGTAATGCAGCGGACTGATGCAACACATGGGACTTCCTGAAAGTGTCTGACTAAAATGAAATTTCCTCTGTTTCATGCTTCTAGCATCCAGGCTGTGTATTTTGAGACTCTTAGGCTCTGTTTCATGGGTGCTGAAGATACTTGTACTGCATTCAAAGTAAATAAAGGCCCTGCCTTCTCCTGCTTTCTCCACGTGTTACTTTCTATTTTAACTTCTCTGTGTATGGGACAAAATGCAATAGTACTCCCACTGTGGAGTGTTAAATGTATAATTATGCACATGTGCAAGCACAATGTAGGAGCTCGAGGGTGTGTGCTGTTGTATCTGGGATTTGTGTAGTGAGCCTGCTACCAAAAGTTACACTTGTCCTCCACTCATGTGTTTGCTTTCAGGTAGCATTTAGAAGGAACATCATCTGTTTGCAGTAATGAAAGGCACTTTATCACTGTAGTTGGAGACAGGCTGTGCCAAGGCTGATTCTTGGGTTGAGATGGCACAATTGAATTTTTGAGAACAATGAGAAGATAATCCCTTTCTATTAAAGTCATAGAATTTAAAAGGTAAATTCCATACAAGAGAACCACTCAAAAAAAGAAGCACAGCTGTCAGCCACAGCTGTTTCTTTGCTAAGGTTCTGAGTCTAGCCACTGCCATATATTAACATGCTGTATGCATTTGCATACAATTTCTGACGAATTAGCCCTGAGATTTTTTGGAGGTGCTGTAAGCAAATACATCCTTTCCAGAAGACACTACCTGCCTCATTGCAGCAATGCTTACGTGTTGGGTTATATCTTCTTCAGTTTAAGTTTACTTATGTGCTCTTAAAGCACTGGACACAGATGTTTCTTATTCCTTGTTTCTACAGTTCCAGACAATGGGGATTTTATCTCAATAACCATATATGGTAAATACAGTATTCCTTATGTTTCATTTCTGTGCCACTCCCTATTTCTTTAAACATATGTCTTGGTCCAGGCTCTGCAGAAATCCGAAGATATGCATTAATCTGAGCAGAGAGCACCTCATGGTCTGAATTGTCATTGTATCTCCAAGATATTATTTGCTTTTATTTTTCAAAAGACAAACAGAAAGCTCATACTCTTAGTATGTGCTGTTTTGTTCTTCCCTCTTGAAAGACAGTTAAATTCTTTCCACAACTGGATTTGTGGTGGTGTGTAGAAATCTGGCTGTACTAGAGAATGTGTTTTATTAGATGCCTCTTTTTTTGTAAAGCCATTACTACCTGACTATTTTGTAAAAGCAATCTCAGAACACACAATCTTGCTCTCTGTGTTGACACTCAATTCAGCCAGTTCAAGCTCTGGGTCGATGTTGCCCATTTTTACTGTTAAAAATAGCTAGCTCTCTGCTAGACAGTTTCAAGGACGAGAATTCTGTAAACATAGCTATGTTGTTGTAAAAATTATCTTGTTTTACATTCCTTTCCCATGGACACAGATCCTTTGATGGACATTTCTTTTAACCACTGTAGTTAAAGATGGAAGTGTTAATTTTCTCCAATGAACTGTGATTTCTAAAAGTGTATATAAGAATTAAACGAAGGTGGGTTCTCCCCCTTCCGCCCTTTGCTCTGAACACGAACTGGCTTGGCTCTCCTTATTTCTACGTCTCCTTACATAAGCGGCAGATAAGCTGTAATAAGCCGTAATAAGCGGTAATAGGTCACAACCTTGATTTTCAGAGCCCTGTGATGAAATGCACAGAGGATGGAGCAGCAGTCCTCTGTGATCTCCTAAGTGGACTTTTTGTGTAATACAGGAGAACAACTCACCTGACAATTCTTACATCAGTCCTGGAAATGGTGAAAGAAATGGGACATGCCTTAGAAAGACCTTCAGCAGAAATTCTAGCTCTGTCAGAGGAAACATCCTCCTCCTCATCAGGACACTCTTTGAGAGCTGGCTTCCACGAGTACTTCTGACAATGAGTGAAGCCAGACATGCAAAGGACAGAGAGGATGGGTCAGAAGGGAAAGTGAGGGCATTTCATGATAGCTAGACTTGACTGTTAGAATCTACTTCTGGGAGACATAAAAATAGATTTTCTCTGCAAATCCAGCTCTCCTCTTACACAAATGTTCTCCTTCTTTTGAATAGCAAAAGCTAATAAATAAATAAAATCCCATTGCTCCTCCTTTGAGAAAGAGGAGAACAGTCATTTAATACGAAAGGGAGGTATCTTAGGTAATTATTATTGCAGTCATAATTTTGGGATTCACATTGTAGCTGCATAACTCTTTTATCTCATTACTAAAATGGCTTCTGCTTAGTAGTTCATTGAAACAGAAACACACCAAATGCACTTCGTTCAGTGGGACTGTGGAAAACTCATGCTGATTACTTATGCTTTGGCTTTGCATTGTAATTTCTGCAACATTTCCAGTTGTAGGTATTATCACACAGTACATGAGGTCAGGAAGTCCCACTTCAAACTGGCCTTCAACTTGTCTTGTGCTTGTTGTTTTGCATGAGAATGGTTTCCTCCCTGTAGTCTTTATTTTGACAAAGACAACTTTTATGGGGGCATCTTCTTTCTCTACATGTTCCTTGACACCATCTCTTTTACCAAAACAAAATCTGGAGCTCTTTCCTCTTTTGGCCTCATGACATTTGTTTGCATTAATGTTGCCTTTCCACTGAAGTTAAACTTGCATATAATACTGAACCACAGAAGAAATTGTCAACCTTTTCTTTTTGGAATAATAGAGTATTTGCCATTACAGGCCCTTCATTGACCAGCTGTCATAGTTTAAGTCAAGTTCTTCACGGATGATTATTAATTTTCTACACTGAACTGAAATAGATTAAACCGCATTAAATTGTTTAGAGACCTTGTCTGTTGGGTTGACTTGTATATAGTGTCCATCTGAGGACATTCACACTACAGTTCTTAATTTTTACTCTAGAGCCCTACCTGAAAATCACCGTTTATTTTAAAGGGTACTCAAAGTTAGTTCCTCTCTCGTACTTTTTGAGGCACTTGTTTGGGACCACAAGGCTTTTATCTTATTAAGCATTTCAGCAGCTCCAGATGTGACAGTGCAGATCCTTGGCTGCAACAAAAATGTGACGGCTGCTGCTAGTTAGCACTGCACTCATCCTGGGACAGGACACTTGGCAAAATCAGGGCCTGTCTCCTCCCATCTCTGAAGCCTCTGCTGAGGAGTCATATGCTCTCTCTACCCTGCTGAGAGGAAGAGGGCTAGAAATCACAGAATCACAGAATTTTTCAGGTTGGAAAAGACCTCAGAGATCCTCAAGTCCACCCTCTGACTGAACATCACCCTGTCAACAAGTGCCATGTCCAGTCATTCCTTGAACACAACCAGGGATGGTGATTCCATCACCTCCCTGGAAATATGGACTGCTAAGTTGCTGACCATCCACATTTTCAGTTTGGCTCTGGAACAACATTACTGTGGAACACTCCAGAGCATGTACAGCCAGTTAGCACCAGCATATTGCTCCTGGTATGTGTGCAGAAACAACAAAACTGATCTCCAGCATTACATCCCAAGAAAACTGCATGCTGTGGGAGACGAGAGCATGGTCCACCTCTAGCCCAACACCATACACAGTGCCCTCTCAAAAGAACAATCCTCATCTGGAGCTGTTTTTTTAACTTGTTTGGTAATTGAAAAAATCTGGGCTAACACGTTGCACATCAAGCAATCTGATTAATTGTATATGTGACTGAGTTTGTCTTTGTTGGTCAGTGTCTTAATAGCTTTAGTTTAGGAACTACCTGAAGTCAAAAAAGAATTACAAAAGCTCTAAATCAGACACAGAGGCTCAAGCTAGCCAGTGTGATTTAGATTTAGAAAAGTTCAGATGTGCTAGGCACTAACAATCTACATCATATAAGGCCACAAGAAGCTAAACTCCCTGTAGGACTAGCCAGTGAAAGCTCATCAAGTCTCAAAATGTTCTAGCCTTTGGTAAGTTTACTGGAGACTGAAGAACTACCAGAGTTTTCTTCTTTTAAAGCTTGACTAGACAATTATATTGGTAGTAAACTTACAGAAACAGGGCTTCTTATGACTGCTTTTCAAGTGGGAAGCATGTTAAAATAGCTCATTTCTGTTTAATAACTGGGAAAATGTAAAATATTTGATATTTGATTTTTTTTAAAAGTAATTTGTAATTTTAATGAATAATGCTTCTTGCTGATGTATTGAGAGCACAGGAATGGCCAAATTCCATAAGATAAATGCAAGAAGCCTAGCATGCTCTTTTCAGCAGAAATGGCTGCTGGTTCTTCAGGAAACAGGGTGAGCAAAGAGGCTTTTTGCTCTTTGTAAAGGGACTGAATTCCTTCTGAGTTTTTGTTAAGATCCCAGTCTTTTAGAATGTTTGTAAGAATAGTCAGTTTTGTTTATTCTGAAAGGTTTTTCCTGGCCATAGAGAAGTCAAAATTCCTTTGAAAACCTGCAACAAACTTTTCGTGACATATCTATCACCACATGGAAAAGCTGCACTGAAATGTAAAGACTGTCTAGTTGGCCTTGTTTGATGTACTTTTTATATGAAAGGACACCACATGGGCAGTACAAATAAAAACCGAAAGTCTTGGGGTTTAGGTGTTATAGTATGTCATCTTTTTTTTTTGCTGCTTTATTGTTCATCACTGACAGAGTAATTTTTTCTTATGTTATGTTTGTTACTTATGAATCCATGGCAACCATGAGTCTTTGTCAAGGAACCAATCCTGTGTGTCTCCTTTGAGAGGCTGCAATCCTAAAAATCATTCTATTTCTGCCTGGATGTTTCTGACATCGAACATTTTTTAATTTGTAAGTGTTTTGAAGTCATGAAGAAACATTTTTGCTTTTTTATTGTTGGTGTTTAAAAAAAAGACAGAGGAACTTGGGAACAGAGAGTTATAGGATTCTTATAATGGACTGAATGCTTCTGGAAATGCCACGAAGAGCGCAGCAGTTCATATTGGTTATTTATGTTCATGTAAATAACCCTGATGTGTTAAGGATCTGCAGGATTTCAAACAGGCTGGTATACTTCTCCCTTTTTAGTATTCACACAATATTTGTGGGCTGGCAACTGAGAAAAAAACCCGTCTGGTATAATCAAACAACCTTACAGACTAACTTTTACCTATAGCGTTAAAACATGTCAAACTATACATCCCGTAAGGTAACATCCATGCTACAGAGGGCAAAACTCAATTCAGTGGGGACAAAAAAATCAACTGAGTTATTTTATTTTTATTTCATTTCTACTTTTTAAATTTTGTTGGATTTTAGTAAACAGAAGCAATTTATACAAATGGGCTTATCTACCATTAAAATCTTTTTGATTCTACAAATTGCATTGAGAAGAAGGCAGAAACATTAGTAGGAAATTGTTGTCTCTTTTGACCTCATTCCCACAGCACAGCTTACACTGAGTTCTGCACGTTATGACATTGTGCTGTAGAACTCCTTTAACACAGACGTTTCTTGCAAGTTATAATACATAAGGAAAGGGTTGCACTTACACTTTACCTGGCCCACCTTAACAGTTTGATAAGCGGCTTCTTGAGATTTTTAACTAAGGGAAAACTTCCCATGCAAATAGGAAAGAGCCAGCCAAAATCTTAACGTTATATCTCAATGCCTGTACCTTTCTTCTCCCCTAGTTCATCATGAATTGTCTTTCCAGTAATCAGATGGCTTTCCAAATACTGTTACTTAGAAGAAAACTTTCTAGCTTTATCACAGAAGACAGTTATTTTCCATATTTACATCATAAACAATTGAATCTTAAAGTGGACCCCCAAAATATGGTCTACTTGTACAATTCCTGGAGGACAGTAAATGTACTTATTAAAATAATACATGAAATGGGGTATATTTCCTTTGTAAGTACACCAGAAACACTTCTTGCTCTGGGTAGTAAATTACCCACGTGTAACACACACTTAGATGGTCTGTTCAACATTTGGAAGTGTCAGGACATTAAGCTCTGATGTTCCCTGCAGAATTCAGTGTATATTTCCTGACTGTTGTGAGATGTGGGTATAAAAGAAGCCCTTTGGCAGGTTCCATGAGGTAGTGATGGGAATGAGGTGTTTGTCAGGAAGTGTTGTAAGATACCTTCCATCCTGTGGGAAGTCAAGGACTGTGGAAGCAGGGCTTGTGGAGCCACTTTCAAGAAGTCTAGAGGACAAGGAGAAGGCAGGGCCATGCAGCCAGCTCATGGCAGTTCAAGATAGCAGATAGTCTAAACATTATTTCCTGCTGCTCAGCATGCCCACAGAGCAGGGAGGGAGTCTGGTAAGTGGCTGTGCTCTGAGGTGCCTGCTTTTTCCTGCAGTCTCAAGCAGTCTTTACTGGGATTTTGCATCCATGCTTCTGGACAGGGTCAAGTTGTCTTGCATTCCAAATCCCACGTCCAAATGACAATTCTTGGCTACTTTTCACAGAGTCACAGAGGAACAGAATATGCTGAGTTGGAAGGGACCAAAGGGATCAGCGAGTCCAAATCTTATGCCTATATAGGACATCCCCAAGAATCACACCATGTGCCCAAGAGCATTTTCCAAATGCTTTTTGAACTCTGTCAAGTTTGGTGCTGTGACCACTTCTTGGGGAGCCTGTTCCAGTGCTCAACCACAGTCTGATTGAGATTTTTGTAATCTCCAACCTTTTTCTAGTATCTAACCTAAGGACACAGCAGTCTGTTTCAGCTCTACTGTGATCCTCGGAGCATAAGTATTGTTGGTTTGATGGCAATGCAATCCCTCTGAGTTAATTGCAGGAAGAAACAACCACTGCCAAGTGTTTTAATGTTGCCTTATGTGTGTGTGTGGAGGGATCCAGTTAACAAGAGGGCTTCTGTTCTGCTGCTGGAGAACTGTGGTGAAGGAACAAAACATCCTGCAGCCAGTCTGGGAACACCTTTGTCATGTTGGAAAACAACTGATGTGGATCTACATTAAGGAACTCTATAGAGTGTTTTTCCAGGAGGAGTAGAACCTTGTGTTCCAGCCTGCTGTGAAGTGACCATAATTTGCCCAGGCAGGTACCTGAGCTGGTGAAGGATGGGAGTTGAAAGAGAAAGGAGCTCGCTGTGTTCGTGCTTTGCACCCTATTCTCCTCACTGATACGCACAAATTACTTCTGTAGGATGCCAGATTAGTCTGGATGGACCACTGGTCTGACCAGATTTTCTGTCTGCAGATGAACAGATCTGAGAGTGCTCAATAAACAGGCACAGTTTGGAGAAAACTGCTGGCTCTCTGGATGAGTGGGTCCCCAAAACATCTGTGCTGCAGTCCGGATGACACCGTGCGTAGATAACTCCAGATAATCCACTGTGACATAGGTGTGAGTGTCCTTGGCCATACCACCATTTAATGGTGCACTTTAAAGGAGAAGGATTTGTGAAGTTTCTTTAGTTTGGGTGCTGATGCACCTTTTATTCCCAGGCACACTCCCTCTATTGTCAGTGATGACTATGGGAGGAATTGGCTACCACTGAACATTTTAAACTTACACAGGAATGAATTTTCAAAACCCCACTGTTTGTGACCAAAGGGCCACAGTGCATTTCAACACTTTACTGGGAAACGGTCACTTCAGATAGTTTATTTGCTGCCTACCCTCCTCTTAGAAGTTTAGCTTTGAAAGCCAATCTGGGAGCCGAACTTTAAAAAAAATTACTCACACTCTTCTCTAATTTATTGAGATGAGTGCCTTTCCTCTAAATACTACAGCCATAAAGATTTTATTGACTTCCATTTCATGCTTAATGTGTGCCCATTACTAGCTAATGGCAAACTAAAGAGTGCCTCATGTAGTGAGATTTCTGCTTGGAGGTAAATCTTAAAGATGCCTTTTGAATTAATAGTTTAAGGATTCTGTTTGCATGTGAGTGCAGCCAACTTTGACACATCTGGTTTGTTCATCCCAGCAGACTGAAAATGTGGCAGGAGTGAGTTTAAACAAATTGCTTTGCCTAAGCTGCAAGGAAAACCCAGCAAGAAATTGAAGCAATGAAGCTGTGATGAAGACGTTGTTGTCATACTCAGGCTTCTTCCTCGTTACATCCGTAAGTGCTCACTGGGTTACAGAGCTCAGGAGTGAGTGGTAGACAATGTGTGTTTCCTCATCTCTCTTTGGAACTAGTTTTCAATCAAAACCATGTGCTTTACCGCTTACTTCCACCACATTTGTCTTGACTGCTTTTTCTTTTTTTTTTTTTCTTTTTATTGTTTTAGTGAGAGGGAGATACAAAGGTTGTAATACTGTGGGCGTATGAATTTGGTTTCTACTGCTGTAACACAATGACTAATGGTAACACCTGACTTCTCTGAATCTCATTTTCTCTCACTTTGGCAATGCCTGCAGCTCCTCTCCCTTCCTGTCTGCCTGCCCCTCAGCTCTTCTTCAGTCTCCTTTCCACACATCACCTCAGCATCTCCCTGCAGCCCATTTATGTCTTCTCTTCATTGAGACATGAGGCTGAAAAAGAAGCACAGTGGAAGTGGAGAACACCATAGGGCTTAAAATGATTTGGTGCTCTCTTCAAAACAGCAAACAAATCAATTTCTGAAAGTCTGTTAACATAAGTCAGGATATTCCTTTTTTATTCCAGCATTTTTGTGTTTAGGCTTCAGTGTCCTGAATTTCTTTGCTAGTGTTGCTGTAATTTCACAATTGTAAATTCACAATTTAACTGCGCTCTAATCACAATTGTACGTTTACAATTGTGATGTCCATTTCTGCTGCAAATGTTTCTGGTGAAGCACCTACTGAAACATTTCTTTCCTTATAGTATCTTGGTTCTATTTGGAGGATCACAATGCCCCTTGTCTTTTAGGAGATTCTGTCCAATTTATTACACCTGTGAACCCATGCTTTTTCTAGTTCTTATAGGGACAACTGGCTGTCTGTATCAGCTGTCAGGGCAAACCCAGGGGACTGTTTCCAGCTTCCTTAATTTATATATAATTTAACTGCTTGATTTTCAGTCTTAATTCGATATTGCACACCATTGAATCACATTTTTTCAGAGTCGCTGTAAAGAATAGAGACTTTTGACTTTTACCTCATACTTTTGTGGGAGGTGAAGTGTAATGCCATCAGATCTCAGCCTCTCTCTATCCTTCTTTTTTGCCTCTTCAGTGTTGCATCTTTTGGCAGAGATAAAACAATGATGGATGTGTTGATAATACTGGCTTCTAACCAGAGCATTGACAGCAGCCAACTCTAATCTATTCACATAGGATACATTTTTTTCACATGCAGGTACTGGCTGAAAAGAGCTCCTAGGGTTGTGAGATGGGCAGCATTGATGGTAATTTTTTTGCCTTCATGACTTGTGATGGACTGTTGTGCTGTTATTGATACACTTGTGACATGTTCTAGTCTTTTCTATTCTGTCAAACATGCCTGTAACATGCAAGAAAAATTCTTGTTCTTCCATATGCTCTCACAGTCACTTGGAGTTTGCAATGTCTAGAGAGGCATCACATATTGCAAAATATATAGCAATAATCTTTCCTTAATTTGTGCTATTGCATAACACACACTTCTTGCCTTCTGATGCCATGGATTTTTTATTCCTTCTCATTATGTGTAATGCTCTGTCCTTTGGCACTGGCTCTGACTGGTCTAGAAATCTAGACATCAAAATTTTAATGGAATCTGTCTCTGAATGTGAACTCTTCCGTTTTCTGTTGCTGAGTTGTAGGCAGGTGCCCTTTGTTACATTGTATGGGCTTAATTGTTTCCCTGATTCTCAGTCACTCAATAGTTATCTCAGGCTATTTATGGATTCTCTCTGAAAAATATTTTCTTTTCATGATAATATTTCTTTGAGGAAATAAAATAGTTTATGCAACCTGCCTGTATCTGTTTTTAGCTTGCTTCTCTGAAATATCAGTTGAGATCTATGGGGTTTCACTGGCTTTTTCTGTGCAAATATGTACTAGAAAACAACCAGAACAGTTAATCACCAATATGGTGATTAAACCATTACTTTTCTCAGGACTTGCAAAGCTTGATTCCTGAGTTTTCTATAGTACTCCTGACTTCATATTCTAAAAGCAGGTAAATTTTCTGGCAATCTTTATTTTGTCTCTTGAATGCTAAATGTAACTCCAAATCACTGTTTCAACAAGCAGTTCATCAGAGAAACAAGACCCAATATTTTTTACTGACTTTCTGTGAGACACTCACAGATTCAACCATACATGGCTCAGGCATTCAGGGTGTGCAAGGCTGGAGTGAGAAAACTGCAGAAGAAGTATGAAAATCTAACATACATGTATTTTGCAAGCAGCAGAAAGCATAGTTTAAAATCCTACTTTTGATCTGTGCCTTTTTTTTTTTAAATTTATTATAGGCAAAATAATTCCCAGTGTAACAATAACCCTTTTGAGAGTAAAGGCCTCCATGGCAAACAACAACTTTCTTCTGAAAATTATGCTAAAAATATATCTACTAATGATGTGTTTTTAAAAACACCCCAAAGTCTCTCATACTTACAAGAAGCTACATAAAGCAATTACTTTGTTTTTTACCAAGCAAAACCCAAGCAGTTTATATGCATGCTAGAGGCAATTTCTAGAGAACCAAGCAGTAATTAATGAAACGAAGGTACCAGCTCATCACAGCCAAACTTACTACACTGATTGCATGAAACACCTTCAGAACAATGGGGTCTTCCTCACATGGCACAGAGCACTGATAAAGGGCTCTTACTCATGCACCACCTCCTGTTTTGCCAGGTTTTAAATGCACACAGCAAAACTGGGCCTGCTCTTGTGGCTAGTTGTAGCAGCGCACTTGGCAGAAGCTGCTGCTTTTGAGCTTCGGGTTTTGGTGGGAAGAAAGCCCAGGCAAAACCCTCGGCCTTATTCCTCCGATATCTGAACTCTCTGCCTGAGCTGTGGTAAAATCCCATATTTCCCTTGTGTTACCTGTACCCATATCTCAGATGCCATATATGGCTATGTCCTGGAAAGCTCTCCTCCACTGGTCACTTTGAACTATGTCGTTCCCCATTGGGTGTTTCCTGATCCCATCTCCCTTTAAAACAGTTCTTCAGGGCTTTTTCCTGTCTCTTTCTTCTGGGTTACTGCAGCCACCTGGATATCTCTGGACCCTCAGAAAACAACACTGAACTCACAATAAACAGCTGTTATCCCGGGGAAGAGCCCTCTGTATAACCTTTTATTCTCGTCGGTGCTAGTACACCATGCCTGGGGAAACTCTCGTCCTAGAGGAGCCAGCAGAAACAGGTTATCTGCGGTAGCTAGGACTCTGTCCTTTGGGAGAGCTGTAGAACTTATACAACTCACCCCGGCAGGGATTCTGCAAGGATAAAGGCGCTGTCACGACCTCGAGAGCATCAGGCTTAAGCGCTTTTAGCTAGTTAAGATTCAGGACGAGGGTGATGGCACCAAATTAGCAATAGGTAATTGTGAAATTAGGTTTCCACCTTATGCCTTGTAGAAATCTTATAGACTCTATGCTAAAGGCAATGATTCTCTTTTGGCACATAATCAGCATGCAAAAAAGACATTGTTTGCTGCAGAAGCTTGTGAGCCAAACAGAACTTACAAAGCATAGGGTGGAAAAGGTGGAAGAAGAAGAGCATACAGTACATACTAGTATTATGGTAAGAAAATCTGCTTCTGGAGGGGTCCTGCCATGACTGTGCTCAGGAGACCGTTGTGCATCAAGGAGTTAGTGATCCACAGAACAGCTATCCTGACCTTCCAAGGACCACTCAACACTGCACAATCATGGGGTTCTCAACATCTAAAGAGACATAAGATTTACTTGCTATCTACATTTCTCCCTTTAGTCTATCTTCTTAAAGCAGCTTTTTTATTTAGCCATTTTCTGTCAGACCTTTCTTGTCAAGACCAGAAAGAGCCCTGCACTACCTCACTCTCTTCCACCTCACCTCTTTTCAGCTTGTCTTCACTCTCTCACTCATGCAGAACAGGCCAAAACCTGGGCAATGGTGGACAAGTTTCCTTGGGTTTGGCTCACTGTGCCTAAATAATTGAATGGAATTGAAGGTGTGATAGAGATTTGTCTCTTGATAAGGGGTTGTAGGGATGGAGAAAGGAGAATCTGTTATGTGAGGGAGCTCTATGAACATGGACCAGGAGGCCATGCACAGGCAGATGGAAGAGCCGTTGAAGAAGAGCAGCTGTCCAAGGTTGCATTATGTAGACTGGGGATGTGGTAGTTACTGAGACAATGTATGGAGCTCAGATGTCAGTCCAGTCTGTTCTGTGCTATTATTTTTGCTAGCCTTTGTCAGAGGGACTGAGGGGGAAATCCCAGAAGTAAATCTTCTAACATTTTTCCAAAGACAGAAAAAGAAATGAACCCAGATAAAGTGTTTGCCATGTGACTTTCACTCAGCTTTATCCCTTGCTCCATTCTATTTATCTGCTGAAGGATTCTTATTAAGGAATGCCATTTCTGGCAATCCTATAAAGAGCATTGAAGAGAGAGAGTGGAAGGCAAAAAAAATAGGTCTGTTTAGATGTATGGAGGTGCTATTGTCAGTCATCTTTCAGACATGCACAAAAAAGTGCAGAAAGACAACAGAGATAACTGGGGCTTTGCCTGTGGTGCTGACTATAATTTGCAGCCTCACTGCGGTAGGTGATGAGTCATTCCATGTGACCAGCCACTCAGTAAAAAACACATCCCATTGAAGTGCCTTCTCCTGAAATACATCTCTTTACTTGCCTTCAGATCACATCTTTAAAACAGTGATGGAAAAGGTAAAATGATTATGGCTAAATGGTAATAACCTTATGAATCACAGACAAAAGGTGAGAATGTGCCGTAAGCAGTGTTACAGCACTGTAAATCTAAGGACCCCTCACAAAACCTTGGTGAGGATTGGGAAACATCATCTGATTTCTTCTTGCTGATGGCCTGGAGGTGGGGAGAAGATCTATCTGGGAAGGGAGGAATGGAAGTGGGGACAAGCTGCTTGCAAAACCATTTCCCACTCATGCATGAGCAAAGATTATGTTTTGTCAGCTGGTGGTGACTTTGAAAGCATGTGTGAGACTGCAGTCTCAGCTATCTCTCTGTCTGCAGAACCCTCTGAGCACTGTTGAACTGGAGCTAGATCTTGGAAATACCTTACTAGATTCTGTCCTCCCAAAGATCAGGGGGAAGTTCTTTCACATCCTCTTTTAGGTTGTCTACATCCCTTTCAGGGCTAAGTGACCTCTGAGTGAACAGAATTCAGGTGGCCTTTTCATGCATTTGTCAGCCCAAAACTCGTTATTTTCTTGCATTAGCTTCTCCTCTCAGTTGTTCTCAGTTATGATTCCAATTCATGCCTTTATGGCAGCATCCACAAGAATGCTTTTAGTGCATTAAACCTAAGCAGCTCCAGCTTTGGCGCAGGCATCCTACCTCTACCTGTTGTTGATCCTCAAAAAACTTTATAGAGCAGACTGAACTGTCCTTCTGTTGCTATGGAAAATATAAGAGGCATGTCTTTGCACAGTAAGGACCAAATAAAGCTTTTGAGAGCAAAGTAAATTTCTTTACCAATCAGCTTTGCAATCCTTGACATTATTTGCTTCACAAAGGAGGTAGGAGTGCATTTCTTCCCATAAGTTAGGAAGCAAATTACATGTGCTTATGAATATGCAGCAGCCTTTCTAATGATGGGACATACAATGGGTGAAGGATTGAAAATGCCTGGTTGAAAAATAAGGTTGAAATAATTAAATATATGGTTGCTACGTGCAACCTTGTTTTGCATTCGAATTCAAGTTACCTTCCTCTGACTGAGATTGAGAAACAAAAGCATCTGTCACCCTCTTAAAAGTTGCCAGCCTGCCTGGCACAGGGATCTTGTGGCAGAGGAAAGGAGCTGCGACATCTGGGGTTCTGGAAGTGGTCACTGACAGGTTTCATCTCTGACAATTCCAGGGAGCTAGCAGGGTCTAGACCAGTAAAAGTCAGAGTGCTACATAGCATGTTCAAAAAGACAAGGCCCTCAAGAAAAAAATTTCTTCTGTAGGTCAGTATACCCATATGTAAGATTTCCCCATGACTGTCCTAGGAGTCAGGCAACTCAAAACTGCACCTTCCACTGTATGTGAAGTGTGCTGGAAGAAATTATTTTTTAAGTCAGACAGCCATAGCCATATAGGAAGTGTTTCTCAGCCTGATAGTCATTTCAGCCAAGTCACTTCATCTCACAGGTCCCCAGATTCTTGCTCTATGAACTGAATAAACTGTCACAGTCCTCTATGAGGGGGCTTTCAACTATACCTGTATATAACTTATAAATAGTGATCCCTAATTGTCCTTTCCTAAGGAATGGATTAGTGGGTTATTTCATTCATGTCAGATCTGTTATTGGGGCAGAGGGTTTATTTATTACAGGTAATCACAGAATGCCTGCTGGGAGGGAGCTGGGGTAGAACCAGGAAGAGCTCTAGGACCATTTATTCATTCTTGAGGAAACCACATCATTGTGTGCTAGCTTGTGAGAGGAGAGACTCTGGCTGGGTATCCATTCACTCCATTTCCAGTTTATTCAGGAAGGGGTTTGATGAGATAGCTGTCATGATGGTGGAGGCTGATTCAGGTAGTCAGGATATGAATTTCAAAAGCTGTAGACTTAAAAACATTCTCAGAGTTAAATATGTTTTGAATATGGTGGGCTTTGTAGCAGGTCTTGCTTTTTTTCCCCTTAAGCATACAGTTCTCTGTAACAACTTTTTATTTTTATTATCAGCCTTGAGCCTATTTTTAGCTGTCTATATATGCCTGCAGGATCATGAATATCTTAAATGTCACATATAAATAGAGGAGTTATTTTTCCCATCACACTGATAGCACAGCTGGTAGCAATCATTCCAACTTCAAGCTAACTAAGGTCATCATAGTTAAAATTCTACCAAGAATGTGTTTAATAAATAAAGATTCATTGCAACAGCCAAAGCTTTGCAGTGACTACATATCATTAGACCTCCTGTGATTTTTTTTGGTTTTTGGTTTTTTTTGGTTTTTGTTTTTTGTTGCAATGGAGCCTTCATGTCTGTGGATTCTGATTTTTATATCAATTTCCTTTCTATGCTATTTTTTCATAACTTATCCCAAATTTTTCAATGATCCTGATGATTCTTTGCAAAGATATCCTACTAACTCCATTAAATTAAAGTTAAATAATCTGTGACAAACGAGAAGAACAGAGTTAGAAGAAGTTTAATAGCAGTATTTAATATTCACATTCATGTGTGGTTTTTTTCTGGTTTTCTCTCTCCTTGTGAAATTCAGTTTTTTATATCTCCCGAGGTGTTCTTCAGCATGGTACAGAACATTATAATAGGATTTATTAGATGTAATTAAAATCTCAAAATTCTGAAGTCAAACCTCTTGCAGGAAGATTGCCTCCCACTTCTAGAGACTTATTAAACATCCACAACAGCAAGCATTCTGTTGGCCAGTACAAATTGCTGGAAGAGGGCTCTAATCCCAAGCCTGTTACTGCCCCAAACCAGGGCTCATTAGCCTGTCAGTGACTTTGTTGGCTTTGCTAACATGGCACTCTACCAGTTCACACGCACACACACATTTGTGGATGTGACAAGTGCCATGATAGCCCTTCATCTCAACCCAGCATCTCTTCCTCAGTGCCATGCCCCCCGTCCTGCCCCATGAGTCTCCAACTCACTGCTGGTCCATCTTGGGGCTGATTAGAGACACACAGCACTCACACGTTCATCCCACAAGCACCCCACCCTTGCAGATCCCCAAATACCAGCATGGACACTCTGCTTACCAGCCCAGAACTGAGTCTCTCCCGCTCATCAGCTGCTTTCAACTTGAAGATTGCCACTGAATACACACACACATACACACACTCTCCATGTACAGCAGGTTTTCAGGAAGGTACAGACACTGACCCCTTCCAGCAGCCAGCACCAGGCACAAGGGCTGTGATCTGTGATCCCACTCCAGCTGCCAGGGCTGAGCCACG
The DNA here is from genome assembly GCA_013398175.1 of Climacteris rufus. Classification (NCBI taxonomy): domain Eukaryota; kingdom Metazoa; phylum Chordata; class Aves; order Passeriformes; family Climacteridae; genus Climacteris; species Climacteris rufus. Next base: position 224,060 of record VZRZ01001375.1, read on the forward strand.
CACTCACTGGGCACCTCAGAAGCTGGTTTTCAGGGTACACGCAGCTTCTGCCCCAGTGGCTGGAGGTTTAAGACCACCCTCACTCCAGTTGCTGACACTGAGACCCCCCCCACTCACTCCAAAGTCAACACCCCAGGCCAAGGGCACCCAACAATCCCAGTCTGACTCCAGCAGGTGGTCCCCACTCCTCACACACTAGTCCCCCAGCAGCTGGCACTGAGTCCTTGCAGCGTTCACATGCCTGGAATAGGGAGTGAGGTTACACAGAGAGATGGGTGAGAACAGGCAGGGCGGACTCCAGTGATGAGGCACAGGGCTCTGCCAGACAAGCCACTGACCAGCCACAGCTCTCAGGCAACAGCCCCTTCTGTACCCTATCTGCCCACCCCACCTCTTTGTTCATCCCTGCTCCCTCTTCCCTGCACATCTCCTTGGCTGGCATAGTCCCACTGACCCACTCCAGCATCCTACATCCTCAAGTTTACATCTTTATCCTTTTCAAATTTCCAGGTTTGCCCACAGATTCTTGGTAGCTCATCAGCTTGTGTGACTGACTAGGTTTGTTTCTGGCTGTTGTTTTCAGCAAAGACAATTGCTGAGATTTGAGTCTGATTGTCTCCTTCCCCTTATTTATTGCCACAGCTGAGAAAATAACATTCTCACACTCCACATATCCATACATGGCCATCTCGTTTATAAGCCTTTTTGTCTATCCCCTTCTTCTGCCCCTTCCCTCTGCATCTCCCTTGTGTGTCTATACAACTGTTGATTCCCCCACTTTCCTCATCTGGGCGTCATAGAATCATAGAATCATTTGGTTTGGAAACCAGCCTTTAACCCTGTGTGTGAACAAGGACATCTTCCATTACAGCAGGTTGCTCAAAGTCCTATCCAACCTGATCTTGAACAGTCCCTGGAACGAGACATCCACACCTTCTCTAGGCAACCTTTTTCAGTGCCTCACCACTCATACAGTGCTTTGCTGGTATAAAATTCTCAGTTCCACTTCTTTCCTTACCAATTAGTGCAACTGAGCAGGCTTCTTGTTGTCTTTGTTCACAGCAGTTGATCAGGACTTCTGTGTGTAACTTTTTGTTCTCTTTCCTGTCATCTCAATTTTGCAAATCCTCTTGTTGAAAAGTCTTTAAGGAGTAAAGATTCTCACACTTCATATATTCTTTCAGTGTTGTGTAGCAGTTGTCTCCAATAGACTTGTCAGATAAATGGAAAAATTCAGGAGTAGGTATTCCAGTTGTGCATCTGGCCAGACAGGTATGTTAGATTGCTGCCTAACTTGCACAGTTCCGAGATTTCCAGTCTTTCCAACTATCTGACTATAAAGCTGCTGTTGTTTCCACAAATGAAATTACCAAACAAATTCAACCCCACTGCAAATATTGCTTATCCATATTTTCATTCCAATTCAGGATAGAAGAGATTGATGTTTGAAAACTTCATACTTTTGCCAGAGAATTGAAAGTTCCATTTTCTAGCCTTCTCCGGGTGTCAATCTGCTTCACAGACACTTGGAAAAGACCTAACTGCAGTATGCATAGTCACATAGTAAGGAATTCATTACATTTTATTGGATGCATTTTTGTCACAGACAAAATCTCTCAGCCATCAGAAAACTCTAGTCTTTTCTGTGTAACCTCACTAAAATATGCAAATGAAAACTATTCAGGAAAATATCAATCAAGCAGATCAAGCACTAGCTGTGTATTGTCACACCTGGCAGATTGATGGTTGAAGGAGGAATTAGGATTCTAATTGAGCACCTTAATAAATTGAGCTGAATTAGATGAAAAATTCTTAATTGTTGGCATTATGACATTTCTAATGCAGTGAAATATTAAGCATAGAAAAATAACTATCTATTCTGTATTCTTCAGTTACCTGTCAGGATAAGAATCAGAAACTCATTGCGAGAAGTGGGAATGATCTTTTTAGCAAAAGAATTTTCCAGGGGGCTTCTAGTACACATATTAATCTTTCTGTTCACAAAAAGCCCTATGAATTCAGCATACTATAATACCATAGCAGCTCTGGGGCAAAGACTACTTCTTTGCTGTAGGTGCCCCATAACCTGCCTAAAATTTGCGTAATTAATGGACACTCAGTACATATTTTTCCTTTCTCCAGCTTCAGCACTTTTCTTTTAATGTGTAACTGCAATATTCATACAGTTTTTATTGGGGGACACCCATTGGAAAACTTCTGTCAGGAAAAGCATTTCTAATTTGTATCTGATTAATCATTTTCAAAGGAGCTCTGACTGGCTCAAAGCGTGCCCCTTGCTTTTGACTACCATATTCTATGAAACTAGACTGACAGGGATACCCAGCTGGAACAAAGATTTGAAGATTGCACCTGGCTCTCTACACAGCATTTCTTCAAGGCGTCTTGAGAAAATATTTAGAGGGCCTCATGTGACCCTTCTGCAAATGCATGTATACAGAGATGCATGTATAGAACCCGGCTTCTCCTGTGAGCAAAGGTGAAGATGTAGTCATTCATAGTGCACAGTTGCCATGTGAACCCATAGCACGTAATGAAGACTCAAATGACAAGGCTTTGGTTTGGGAAATCATAAGGGCACTGTATCCAAACATTTTGAATCAACCGAAGCCTTAAGGTAAATATCAGCTTCTAAACATTCAGAGTCTAGTGGAGTCAAAATGCTTCTTTCCAACCCTCACAATTTAATAAATACTTTGTGGAAAATACAGATTTTTAAAATTAATGTCAGCAGGGCATTTTCTTCAGCACATGACATCTCTGTTTTGAAAGACCCTTTCATCTTGATTTTTCTTCTTTCAGCATAACTACAATGACCAGTGCATAAAAATGTTGTCTCTTGGTCACTGCATTCTCATTTGTCTTACTCTCTGTTTATCCCAAACCACTACAGACATTCAGAGTGGATCTGGACAGCTTTTCACCAATCAAAAAATGGCTTACCATTTTCCAAATTTTTTTTCCCCTCTCAGCTAGCTTCCTTCCTTCCTTCCTTCCTTCCTTCCTTCCTTCCTTCCTTCCTTCCTTCCTTCCTTCCTCCTGCCTGCCCGCCTGCCTTGTTTTCTTTTTGCCATAGAGAAATGAAAACTGTAGACAACAGCAACAAAATTCCTGAAAAATGAAAATGCCACTGCTTTTCAAAGCTCTTAATCAAAATCTTATTGAAATTTCTGAAATGTTTTACTGAAAAAATTGTTCATGTTTTTCATAGAGCTCTCAGTTCCAGCAGGAAACTTTATATGATATACGATGTATCTCATCCTCCGCACTGGTCTGACACTGTGTCTCTGACACTCTTCAGCTGGTCCCCATTCTTCTTTCTCTGTCCCTCCCAGTTTTATGCAGCACTGCTCTTATTCCTGTGGGGTTTTTGTCCAAATCATGTTTTGAATCTTCCAAATCCATCAGCCTTTTTTGCCTCCAATCACTCACCTGCAGAGCACTATCATTGCTTTATGTATATCCTGGGACATTGTGATGATTTCCAGTAGTTTACTGGCACTAGACCAATTCAATCAGCTTTTGAACTGATTTTATTAAAACACATTGATATAGAGAATTGTATTTAGATCCCCAGTCACATCTAATGGAAGCCATGTGTGGCATCTGTCTGGTTCTGGTGTTTCCAGAACACCTTCTGTCAGTTTACACAGAACATACTTTCATGTTATATTTCTGCCTTTTTAATAACATTCAGATTTGTGTTCACAGCTTATTCATTTTCTGGACAATCCACTTGTTCTGCTTTACATTTTAATGATTAATGAAAATAACAGGACCTGGTGTCATTGTGCCCTCTATTTGTGAGCATTTAGAGTGTCCTTAGGGATTTCCTTTATGCAAATGACAATCTTTTAAATTTGGCTTTTATTGTTCAATTTCTCCCTAATGAGATGAAACTTTTTTATTCTGCTTTGGGATACTTTTTAGCATTTTTCACTCAAAGGTTATGATTCTGTGGCTGATTCAATTAAATGGAGGAAAAATCCAGAGAGTCTAACTGAACAAGTGTTTTATTTCCTAAATGAAAAAACAGATCCTTGTGACTTCAGCCTGTCTTGTACAGATTTGTGACATTTCATAAGAATGTGGATTATGCAAGCTTTTCTATAAAGCATTATTTCTCCTATTAATTGAAGATAGGTAAAAAATGCCACATGTAAATAAAGGGTGTCTTTTATTTGCACAAAAAACACCCAGAAAAACCTTTTTAATGACTGAAAACAAAGGTTAGCTTAGGAAACATAACAGGTGATCCTGCCCCTGTGCTGAGCCTTAGTGAAGTACAATTGAAGAGCTGTGTCCGGATCTGAGCTCCTCAGTACAAGAGAGACACGAGCTTCTGGAGCAAGTCCAGAGGAGGGCTACAAAGATGTTTGAAGGACTGGAGCATCTCTCTTACAAGGAAATGCAGAGGAAGCTGGGCCTGTTCAGCTGAAGAGAAACTGAGAGGGGAACTGTCAATGTCTGTAAGTATCTGAAGGGAGGATGTCAGAGGATGGGGCCAGGCTCTGCTTGGTGGTGCAGAGCAATTGGGCAAGAGGCAACGGGCAGAAACAGATGCACAGGAAGTTCCACTTAAACATGGGGAAGAACTTCTTTACTGTACAGGTGACCATGTGCTGGAACAGATTGCCCAGAGAGACTGTGGAGTTTCCCTCACTGGAGATATTCAAGACCTATCTGGGTGAAATCCTGTGCAATGTGCTCTAGGATGAACCTCCTTGAGCAGGGAGGTTGGACCAATTGACCCACTGTGGTACCTTCCAATCTTATCCATTCTGTGAGCCTGTGATATATTTATTAAAAAAAAATCTTTATTTTTGTCACAAACATTTGTTAAAATTACTTGGTTTTTGTCCTTTAAATCTAAACACATTCCCTGTTCATTCCTTATGCTTTGCCAAGCTCTAGTTGCTTTCTGTCCTCTATATCTCATATGGTATCTTTCTGCTGATGCATGCAAATTCACAAAGTATTCATTATTCATATGATGGTGCTTTTCCCATGTCTACCCAATACTGTATGCTTTTCCCCATAGTTTTTCACATATTTGAAGTAGCCAGTGAGTTAGAGAGCCATTCTTGAGCCTTTTGTGGAGAGCATTGACCTGGTTTCATTCACTTATCCTGAGTTAGAGATGCTGATAGACATAGTATTTTCCCTCCTACATGTAGTAAAATAGCTCTTCAACCAGAGCTGGAATTCTCAATAGGGGGTAGAAAGCGTTGTCAAAAGAGATGGGTAATGCACAAGCCTCCCAAGGTCCAAGAGAAGGACTAAAGCTTCTGGGGAGACTCCAGCCAGGAATCAGTTCTCAAGGGAGGATACAAAACAAAACAACATGATGACAACAACATGGCACAGGGTCTTCTGGTCCATCTCTGAGATGTATTTGATTCACTTCAGGGAAGTGAGACATGAACAACCTGTGGTCCTGAGTTGCTTGAAAGGGAAGACTGGCTTCTCTAATTAGAAGGAACACACATTTTCTGAAAATTGCTCAGAGTTATGAAAGATTATTAAGAAGAGACAAACCAGAATGCATCACAAATCCTTGTCAGCTGGAAATCAAGATGAATTAAAAGTACTGGGGAACATTATTCTGATACACAAGTGTTTGAAATGGTGATTGTTGCTAATGAGAGGATGAAGATCATTGGCTAAAAGATTTGCCTTTAGCTGTGGACCTCACTGTCCTGGGAGTTGAGAGGTACATATGTCTTTTGTGTTGACGGGTATGAACAAGGCTGGAGTTAATAGTTATTGCTCTTCTTGTGGTGGCATGGCTCCACTGTACGAAACTACCCCAAAGAATTTGGAGCAGGAATAAGCAAGCACAATTGGCTCAGTGCAGCACCATGGACCAGGTTGAGTTTCATACTAAGTATTCCTTTCACTCCCATTTTTCTCCCACGATGGGTGGATGATCAACCTTCTTGCAGAAGAGGCGATATTATTGATGCCAAGTCCTGAAACTCTTTCAAAGTTCAAAGAAGGTAAAATTTGCCCATGGGATATTTTTCCTTTCTGTGCACCAAAATATTTTACTTTGCTACCTTTATCCAAATGTTATACTTCAATTTAAGCTTTACCTGTGTGCAAGATACTATAATACTTGTATCTAGGCCGTGACTTGCTGCAGCATGCGTCACATAAGAACAAAATTAAGCCTAACATGCAAAGTGTTTATTATGAGTCTTATGAAGACTTAGCTAGAAATCATGGTAGCAAGAAATTACAATACACATCTGAATTCCAGCCATAACTGGACTTTATGCAAAGTCATCAAGACTCAAGTAGTACGGTTATGAAGAGATGGGACAAATTTTGTGTCACACAGAAAAAAAATCCCTAGAACTAAACTATTCTGTGTCAACTGAAGAGAAGGAAATAAGCCATGTGAAAATTTACAGGCAACTGTAATACCTGGTGAGCAGAAAGGTTCCCCACTACCAGCAATTCCTACAATTTTGAAAAATCAAACTAAGACAGCTGCTAGGAGCCATTTCCCATGCTTGCTCACAGCGTTGGAAAAGACTAGTTACATTTGGTACTTGAGTGTGTCTCTAGCATTTACTGTAGCTACATATATTCTGCACGATGTTGTTGATTATTTAGATTTCTGATAATAAAGCATAGTAGAAAACTAATGCTTGCTGGGGTTGCTGAAGATAGCACAGTGTCTTTTTGCAGACATCCCTGGCAGGATTAAGGTGCAGCGATTTGCAGTGTTCTCAGCACAGGACCACAGCTGCAGTAATCTGCAGGCTGGCTCCTCTGAAGGGAGCAAAGCCCCAAGCCCAATAGCTAGTGCAGGCACGAGTAAGGGATGAGAGAGGAGCTCTCCATGTGGGTTCCAGCTGGTTTATTTTAAGTCCTGGGTAAGGTCCAGGGTAATGTCCAGGGTAAGTGTTCCAAGCTGACCGAATGGGGCAGGGACAGAGAGCCGAGAGCACAGGGAGCAGCATAGAGCAAAGAGTGAAGAGAGCCAAAGAGAGGGGAAGGGGTTTACACAGGGTTTTATAGGGGAGTGGAACAAAGGGAACAACCAATGGGGAAGCAGCAAAATACAAAATAATCAATGGGGTGCCGGAGAAAGAAGACCAGACCTATATCTCCAGACCATAACCATATACAGAGTATGAGGTAAGGGACACATCAGCCAATAACTTCACAACATGCAAAACATAACACAAGGGAAATATGGGAAGTCACCATAACCCAGGGAGAGAGCTTAAGCATCCATGTCCTGGCACCACTCCTGGGGCTAGGCTGCAGTGGTTTCTGCCATGCGCACCGCTGCAGAAAACAGTTGCACAAATACTGAACTCTATATGAAGTGCAACTGGGCTTGGTAACAAAAAAATCATCTTTTTTGTTCTGGTAAAACCTTCAAAGTTGCTCAAAAGCCTCACAGTTCATGATGAGAATATAAGATTTTTGCCTTCCGTGGTTGATGATAGGCTGAGGGAAGAATTTTTAAAAAAACAAAACAAACAAACCCACACAAAACCCCCCCCCCAAAAAAAAACCACAAACAACCAAAAAAAAAAAAAAAGAAGTCATTTTCTGAGTATCCAACTCTTCTTCCCAGAGAAACTTGGTCTGTGATCATGCTCAGCCCCTGTCAAAGAACAACAAAATAAAATTATGATGTGTTATTAAACAGAAAACTAATCCCAGAAAGATTAATTGTCCAGCAAGGATAGAAGAAGGCAGTGTCCCTGACCAACAGATAGAGTGGCTTTAAAACGCTATTGAAGTTCTTGCTTCTACAAAGAACACAATCCTACATGGGAAGTGAAATGAAAGTGAAGCAGTGGAATTATTTTTTAAAAAGGAAATCACAAAAAAGCACATGTGAAGGGAAGAAGGACTAAGTCACTTGAATTTATTTGAAGTATATTTGTTTTAGGCAGACACAAAATGCATGTGGCTGGTCATGTGGCAAGCAAGGATTACTGTTTTGCAGACTTCTTTATAGAACAAAGCAAAACTCTGAGGGAGGCAGGGAGGGAGGAAGGGAGAGAGGAAAAGGTGCAGAATGTAGGTGTAATGGTTTTGCATGGCCTGGTTTTGATAGCATGGAGGCTACAGAGGTGCCTTTTGTGAGAAGCTGCTAGAAGCTTCTTCCATGTACAGCAGAGCCAATCCCTGGTGGCTCCAAAGAACGACATGCCAGATGCCAAGGCTAGGCCAGTTAGAAATGGTGGTAATGCCTCTGTGATAACATATTTCAGAGGAGACAAAAAAATAAGTTATTGTGCAGTTCTAATTGCAGCCAGAGAAGGGTGGAGTGAGAACATGTGAGAAAAACAACTCTGCAGACACCAAGGTCAGTGAAGAAGGAGGGGGAGAAAGTGCTCCAGACACCACAGCCCGTGGTGCAGCACATGGTGAAGCTGCTGTGCTCCTGCAGCCCAGGGAGATCCATGGGCATGCATAGATCCACCTGCAGCCTGTGGAGGAGTCCACACCAGAGCAAGTGGATGCTTTAGAGGAAGATATGACCACATGGGAGGTCTGTGGAGAGAGGAGCAGCCTCTGGAGCAGCCTGTCCTTGAAGGACTTCACCCCATGGAAGAGTGACCCATGCTGCAGCAGTTTGAGGGGGACTACTGTCCGTGGGAGGGATTCGTGTAGCATCAGTTTGCAGGGAGCTGCTGCCCATGAGATGGACTTGTTGGATTTCATAGAGAACTGTCTCCCATTGGAGAGACCCCATGGTGCAGCAGGGAAGTGACTCCTCTCCCTGAGCAGCAGGAAAACCACAAAGCGGGAAAGGTGGTGAACTGACCGTAATCCCTATTCCCTGTCTCCTTGCAGTGCTGGGGTAGGAGCTGGAGCCAGGAAGGAGGGAGGTGTGAGGGGAAGGTGTTTTTAAGAGTTTATTTTACTTCTCATTTTCCTGCTTTGATTTTGCTAGTAATAAACTTAAGTCATATATCTGAGTTGAGCCTGTTTTGCCTGTGATGGTATTTGATGAGTGATCTCTCTCTCAGTCCTTCTCTCAATGCATGAACTCTTTGTTATATCATCTCTCCCCTGTTTAGCTGTGGAGGAGGTTGAGTGAGTGATTTTGGCGGGTGCCAGGCATCTGGCCTGGGTCAACCCATAATAGTAGGCCTTCCCAGTTTGGAAAAGTGTCTTGTTTACCGAACCTTGGAACCTTATGCTAGCTGTAAGACTAAAGTGATCAATGATATTAAAAACCTCCAAAGAGGTACAATCTAGGGAAGCCGAAATCTTGTATTTTGCCATACTGTTTGGATTGCTATATGACTTAATCTGAAGGACAAGTGGGGACTGCAATGTCACCTAATGTCTCTTAAGTTCTATTTGCAGACAAGTAACAATCCAGACAATAGTTCTTTTTTTCTCAAAATATAGTACTCCATTTTGGACACAGTACTGCAGCTGAAACCTTTCCCCCTCCCCTAGAGTGTCTATTCAATATTCCTATTAATACATCCCAAAAGAGGTGTAGCAGAATCTTGCTGCTCTTTGTGAGCTAGTTTCACCCTCAACCGCCCTAACATTATATTACCCATCTGGTTGCCTTTTTCATATATGACATTTGGGGTTTTCCCCTCAAAATATATCATTTGTCTCTGTGGCATTTCATCTTGTTGACCTCAGGCCACCTGTCCAATTTGTAGAGATAATTTTGAATTCTGTTCCAGTCCTCCTGAGTGCCCCTTTCATTCTGTGTCATCTGCAAATACTGTGTATGCACTTACTCTTCATCTTCCTGGTCATCAATTAAACAATTGAGTAACACAAGGCACAGCACAGACCCCCATGGAAACCAATTTGCATCTCTCTCCACAAATTACAAATAATAGTTATTGAATCTTCAATAACTATTCTGACTGTCTTCTAAACAACAAGTAGACCACTACCCAGACAGCTCTCTGTTTCCTAGATAGCTCCTTAGAGCCATAAGTTCGTTGCGTGCTAACAAGGATATGATGTGCAGGTTTCCTGAAACTGATATGTATTACACTCACTGGGTGTACCTTGACAAGAGAGGCCAGCTGCTCCATCCTTGATAAATGCCTTCTGCCTGTCTTTCTCTTTCCTCTACAGCATGCCTTATTTCGTCTCAAATTCTGTGGTTTCTGCAACTGAAGTTAGAGTGATTACCTGAGAGCTCTCAAAGGGTCAGTTTTTCCCTTTTACAAAAGTGGATATATGTTTGCCCTGCACTTTCACAGGGCTTCATATTTCCTTTACTACTTCTCAGTAACAGTAATCTTTATGATTACTTTGGCTGTTTCCTTCACAATCCAAAGATGAGTTTCTTCAAATGTGGCCAGCTTCCATAGTATTTTTATCCTGTTATTTTCTTTACTTTAGCCAGTGTTTTTCTTGCATTGTTGTTTGGTGACAGTTTTGTGAAAATTAGAGAGAGAGAAAAAGAAGTATAATATTTGTTTATATCACTCATCGTTTGGTCTCTTTTCCCATGAAGTAAGAGATCTATTCTTTTTCTTTCAAGTGTTCTGTTGTTCTTGAAGAATGTTTTTTCATTGCTCTCTCACATCTCATACTTATTCTTCCCTGTTTATATCATGGTATTGTAGCTTTTGAGCCTCTAGGGTAACATTTGTAGTAAGTGATTGCACTTTTCTCCACAGCTGTGAATATTTCCGTCAGTGGAAAGGAAATTCTCTTGAAGATGAGTTTACCAATAAAAATGCAGATGTGATGTTACAAAATGACAAGATGTGAGGAACTGATGGGGCAAACATTAAGTGTGGTAGGTAAGGTCATAACAGACAGAAGAACAGATCTCTGAGAGATAAGACTAGGACATACTCTCACAATTTTGCATTCCCTTTGTGTCACTTTATTACTTACTCCCCCTTATTAGGATGTGAGCTGTTATGATCAAGAAGTAGATAGGGAAATAAGAGTAGAGTTATTTTTCTGATGTAGTTGTTACTTTGGCATCATGTTTATAGCTACACACTCAGCTCCAGTCAGTTCACTAGGAATAATCACATGTCGTTGCTCTCTAAAGACAGCTGAATATCTTAAATGGCTTGATGGTATAAGCGTTTTATGTCTCCCTCAATGTGATGTTTCAGGCTAATGCATACTTGCAAACTGTGGAACTTCAAGTATAAATTGTTAATCAGAGTAACTGGAAGCAGTTTAGGACTGTGACAGTGATGGAGATGTAATATTTGCAATTTTTCAGACTAATTTAAGAAAATTAAAGACCAATCTTGTTGTTGGCCCAATTCTTAAAAAGTAAACACCCACAAAGTGAAAGCACAGATGGCTTGCAAGTCTTGTGTGAGAGAACTGGCATTAATTGCAAGGCTGAGCTGGAGAAACAGTTTAAGAAGCCTAGTGTTCAGAAGGGTTTTCTTATTGTATGATTAAACATTACATCTCAAACTGGATGTGAAATAAATTTCTGCTGGCTTGGTACCTAATGGGTACAGGGGATGAGTGACCATTAAAATGCTGACTTCCTTAGTGCCATCATGGCTCCAGGTGCTACAGGTTCAGGAAACATCAGAAAACATTTTTTTTCAGAGTGAAAGTGACTGGCACAGCTTCCTGTGGCGCGTGCTTCCCTGTTTAGGAATTCTGACCTAATGGCTTTGATCAGCAAGTTTGCCACTGATATCAAGCTCTGTGGGACAGTGGACATGGCAGAGGGAAGGGATGCCACCTACAGAGACTTGGACAGGCTGGAGAGGTGGGGCTCTGCAAGTTCAACAAGGCCAAGTGCAAGGTCCTGCACCTGGGTCAGGACAATTCCAGACACAGCTACAGGAGGAAGGGGATTCTGCCCCTCTGATCCGCTCTTGTGAGACCCCTCCTGGAACACTGCATCCAGCTCTGACGCCCCCAGCATAAGGACATGGACCCATTGAAGGAAGTCATGAGGAAGATCACAAAAATGATAAGACGACTAGAGCACCTCCGTTATGAAGACGGGTTGAGAAAGATGGGGTTTTTCATCCTAGAGAAGAGAAAGTTGTGTGGAGACCTCAGAGCAACCTTCCAGTATCTGAGGGGTTCTACAGAGATGCCAGAGAGGGATTCTTCATCAGAAACTGTGGTGATAGGACAAGGAGTTAAGTACACAAACTGAAAGAGGGGATATTTAAGTTACATATTGTGAAGAAATTCCATACTGTGAGGGTGTTAAGACACTGGAAGAGGTTGCCCAGGGAAGTTATGGATGTCCCAGCCCTGGCAGTGTTGAAGGCCAGGTTGGATAAGGCTTTTATCAACCTGATATAATGGGAGGTATCTCTGCCTGAGGCAGCAGGGGTTGGGACCAGAAGGTCTTTGAGGTCCCTTCCAAATCTTAACATTCTATGATTCTATGAATCTAAGATGGGAACCTATTCAGCTTTGCCTCAGTTTTCTGTACAAAGCTTCATGTCTCCTCTCCTAGAACTTGTCTCCGTTGGAATAGGTGGTCTGCAGTCCTGGGGATTCTCTTTATTTGCTTCAGCATGTCTCACCACTGAGAGCTGGTGCCTCTGCTTTCACCAAATTCCAGATTATTTGTTTTCAGTCTGGACTATGATGAAGAATTGTAAACTGTATATTTTGGCTCTTCCTTCTCAGCTGTAGGCACTTCCTTTTCTACCTCCTGTTAAAAAAAAAAAATTAAAAAAAGAAAAAAGAAAAAAAAAGAAAAAAAAAAAAGGAACTCCAGTCCCTGGTCCTGACTTTGTCTTTAGGAAGTCTTAATTTTTCTGCATTTGTGCAGGATGAGACCAAGGACAGACTCAAGCAAGAGTAAGGAAAACAATTTTTGTTGCCTATAGTGTGGCAGTGTGTGTGGCAAAAGCCACAGCCCCCAAAGCTCACAACTGGTGGGACCAGCCTGAGCCTGCCACTGCGTAAGCCACACTCCATGGTTAAGGTGAGCTTTCGGTTCACACCCAGCATCCCTTTCAATTTAGTTTACATCTTGCAGTTGCATTGGATAATTTGTGCATGATTTCATGTTCTCTATAAGGTTAAGTTCTGGAAACTTCGTTTCAGTTCGGTTAGCCACTGGTTACATGTAAATCTTTGTACCCCTATTGGTTACTTTCCCCTGCTTGTGTCCCTATAAATATCCCTCTGTACTCCATGTTCAGCTCTTCCGGGTCCTTGCACCGCCTCTCCTGGATCCCTGGACTCTCTCCTGCCTTCCCTGCCACTTCCCTGGGAATAAAGAGCTGGACTTCACACCAAGGCCCTTCTCTCAAGCCTTTACTTTCGCCTGCGCCTGCAACATTGGCTTGGGGCTCTCTCTCCTCCAGAGGAACTAGCACTAAAAGAGCTGCCAGAGGAAGTCCTGTGTCTGGGGTCACTGCAAGCTGCAGCCCCCACTCCACCAGGGTCACTCCCAGACTATCGCTGAGTGGCCTCAAGCAGGCCGCTGGAGCCATCAATACTGTAGGACTCTCCTCTTCCTTCAGTTTACAGCCCTGAAGAGTTCATGTTTTACCCTTTCTTCTCCTTTCTTTTTATTCTTGTCCTCCTTTTCTTCCATCAAGCCCTTAGTTATTACCAAGAATGTATGCATTCAGTCCCATTAATTCCAAAGCACCTGGATAGGAGTGTGTCAAGAAGGAAAACTAGTTTTTGATGACAACATCATAACAGAAAAAAAAATAGGTTATTCTGGAAATGTTCCCCTTATCATATTTCTTCATAACATCTTTGAAGACAAGCTTCATTCCAAGTTCCCTGTGGACAAATTTACCAAGCATGCTTCAACAGGAAGGGAGGAAATTGAAAAGTGAATTTTGGAGTTACAGAGAGTCCTGCCTTGCAGATTAGGTCCATGTGGGACTATTAGAGTATCTTCAGCATCAAACTAGATGTGAGGTGTTCTGTTTATTATTGGTGAATAAAAAGTCTTATTGTAAGAAAAGTGCAGTTTCCAAGGAATAAAAACATTTTCATGCTTAATTGACAAATACCATCACTCAGAAAAGGAAAAAAAGTCCAGGGAAAGGGTACGTATAAGATTTGAAACATCCTTTTTTTAAGCTTGAGGTTTCTTGGAAGTTTGACTTTAATATAAAAAAAATTACAAAATCAAAAAGAGTATTAAAGTAATTTATTTGTTTGTCAGACTCCACACATCAAAAACCAGACCACTTTGGTCGTAAAAGGTAGAAAAATTAAGGCAAGCAAAATAGTCCTGCAGTTCTACACTATTTGCTTCTGCAACTGAATGTGAATACAATGTTCATGTGTAAAGGGAGGTTTGCACTTCTCTGGCTGAGTGCATTACACCAACATATGCAGATGTCCAGCACTCCCTGGTTATGTATGCTCTACCTGTCACAACAAACAGGCTTATATGGTTTGAGATAGGGTTTGGATTATGCTGGGCTATTTATGTTTAGCATTGGGAAGGTGCTTCAGAACACTCATGTAGGGAGTGCTAATAATGCACAGTGAGTAGAGAATTCAATGCTGCAGATGGTTCCTAAGAAAGAATGCAAAATGGCAGGACTCTAAGGACACCTTTAGACCTAAACAAAGGAATTCACAGGGATAAACAGCTGAAGTGCTTGAAAGACCACATTCTGAAAAGGAGAGGGTAGAAAAATCAGTATTTCCTACAGCATGTGTTGACCTGGTCATGAAAACTTCATTAATTTTACAGCTGTTCATTTATTATAATTAATGGAATGCATCCATAAATAAGTAAAATTAAAAGGAAGTTTAGGGATATCCCTAGGAAGATATGAACAAGAACGTAATTAAGCCAATTCTAATTTAATGCTGTGCTCCAGCTAACACATAGAAAAAAGGCAGCTTCACAACTTTGTGATGAAAAGGGATGAAGCATCAGTATTTCTGAGATGGAAGAATTTGAAAACTTCAGACATTTTAAGAATTCAGTTCTGCACCAGAAAAGGTTATGTTTCCTAGCAAAAAATTGCTTCTGAATGACAAAAAATTTCTATTTATGGAAAGTATTTTCTGTTGACAACTTCAGAATTTTTTAACGTTTTTATTAGGGGAAGAAACACACTATCAAAAAATTCCTGATCAGGAGTAGCTAAAAAATAGTGAGACTGATTTATTCTTCTCTTCCATACTATTAAAACAAAAAGTTATTCATGTAACTGTGTCTTTTGAACACTGTGCTCCTGCTAAGAGCATAAATCACTAGGATTTCCATGTCTCTTGAAGGTACAGAACAGTGAAAATGAGAGGTCAACTAGACAGTACGTTAAGTATAACCACACTGAGACATGGAAAATAAGCCTGCCCAGCCAAAAAGAATTCGTCCAGAGGAGAGTTCACATACCTTTAATCAGGGAACAATGCACAAGTTATACAAAGAGGCTGGGATATATTGGCTATGCAGTTGAGCCTGATTGTGATAAAAATGGGTAACAATTGTGCCAATTAGACAGCCATAAATCACCAATTTTAGGCTAGATGCTAGTGGCAACAGTGGGAAATAACTGATCACATCTGTACAAGCATCTTATTTTCTAGAAGTAGGTAAATGAAAATGAACTTGGAGCAGACTAATCAAGTGTGTGTGCCAAGCACGCTGTGGAACACCATAGCAGTTGATGTATTGTTTATCAAAACCACTTTCTTTAAAAAATGGCAATTTGTTCTCCTTTCTCTGGTATCTCTACTGGTGTCTACTCTCACATAGGAGAAGGCAGGTCCAGGACTCTGGACCATCTGCTTTAGCAGATGATTTCAGTGCCATTTCTGTTTTGATTTTGGTGTTTGCTCTTAACTTCCCCTGTTAATGGAGCTGCCTAGAAGAAAAGGGAGCATTTTCTTCTCAACATTAAACAATTAACTATTGGGTTGTTTAGAGGATTTTTTTATAATGTCTTGATGAAATTAGCATTTGTTTTCCCTTACCAGTTTCCAGAGGGGAATTTCATTTTGCTCCAATTTATGGGAAAAAGAAATTTTTGACTGGCAAGTTTCCTCACTAAAGAGGACACAGTAAACCCCCAAATGGCATGAAATATTTACCAAAATAAAGCTGAAATATTTACCAAAAGAACATGAATGCTTTTGATGTGTTGCTACTGAAAAACTGCAACAAGCACATTTCCTTTTCATGTTCTTTCATCTTGTCAGAAAACTCAGAAGAGAAAGAGAAACGTTGTGGAAGAATTCTCACAGCCTTTGATAAACTTCTGTCTGCTTACTCTAAATTCCAGAAGATTCTTTCATTCTAAAGTGGACATTTTTAATGTAACGATTCAAAATATATTGATGTTTCTGGGATAAATCTACCGTATTGAAAGGACCTTCCCTGAGGTTTATCTTGTTGAGCTAATTCAAATTACCTATGGTACAAAACTAAACAATATTGCACGCACTCAGTCTTGCATCTGATTTTTTGAAAGAGTGCAGGTCCCTGTCTATTTTAGCAGAATGAGTTCTGAGGAGAATATCCAGTTGTTAAAAAACCCCACAGGAGAGCTCAGGAAATAATATCTGGACACCTGCAGCTTCTCATGTAGTTCTTTGACTCGCTCCATCTTCACAGAGGGTAGTTGAAGAAGACCTGATAGGTATTTAGATCAATATGGTCTTTGCTATCCCCAAGTTCAAGCTTCACTTAGGAAGGCACTGTACAGTGCTTTGCACATAGTACATGCCCTTATACTGGAGTCTGGGATGTAACCTATCCAGATGCATCTCATGTTTCAGGTCTGTAAGGTCCAGTGGTATCCCATGCATGAATCAGGGGATAATTGCTCACTCCTTCTTCTCTCCGACATGAAAATGAATAACTATAGTAATGTCAGCCAACATGGGCTCACCAATCCCATCTTCTTCCACTCTGGAATTGGAAAACGGAAACAAGCAACCCAGGAATGAAGGATTTTTTTTTCTCCAAGCCACCTCTCCTTGCCCATAGATCTGCTTTAACCAGAATCTTCTGCAAGAAGCATGAACTGAAGCAGTTGGAGATGTGTCATAACCTTGAATTAGGGAGCAAATATCCCACTTGGCCTGCAATGGCCCTGTTAGGCATAGCTGCATCCCTGAGATAATTTATAATCCAGTACAACCGAGATTTACAAGGATAAATATCTGAGGGAGTCTTTTTATGTGAGCTAATGTGATTAATTCATTAGTTCCCTATAAAGCTTGACACACCCTCTGAGACCTCTTCGAGAACTTTTTCCTGTGAAATTCTTTGATGGTAAGTCATTAGGGAACCTTGTAGGAATAGGTGGCAGCAGCAGTTTCTTCAGCTATCCTTCAAATCTGTTTGGGTTTAATATTACCTGGATGTAGCATGTTGTTTCTTTTTGTATATTAATTTTAAGAGATATATGGATCCTGATGAGTACTTTCCAAAGTCTCATACCTAAGCAGTTCCAATTCAGAAGCTGAAACTGAAGTACTTGGATTTGAAGAATGAAAAACACTTTAGATTATTGTCACAACTTTAGTGGGTGGTGACAGACTGACATGTAGATACCCTTGGAAACAACAGTATTGCAAACAGAGGAGTGTCAGATTTTCCAAATTGACATGGAAATGATTAAGGTCATAAAGCCTGTTAATGCTTAATTTATCAGGGACTCCAACTTACTCTTTCCAGAGAACAAAGCAATTAATGTACGTTCAAGGAAGGGATCGGCCTTCTGCTGCAACTGTACTTTCCTTTATTGAAAGATGGGAGCAAGCCACAATGATATTAATGACAGCAAAGGACCTCACTACTTAGTACAGACTGACACTTCACTGCCTGTAATACTGTAAGGGTCAAAGAATTAGCTGTATTCTGTACAAGATGAACTAAGCAATCAGTGTTCCATGAGCCATGAGTGCTTTCTAAGTATCAATTATTATAAAAGCTAGTATTTTAAAGTTATTTTTGTAATTTTATTTCCTAGGCAGTGATGAATCTGCCTGCTCTGTATCACTATTAAAACCATATACAAAGCCTGCTCTCTTGCATCAGGGTTTGGTTATGATGTTATTCGTCCTTGTTAGTCAAAAGGAGACCAAATGAAGGAGTGGGAATAAAGAACGTCAAAAGAAGGACCAGGAAGTAATTTCACTTGCCTGAAGGAGCTGTCTTAGTTAGTAGTCTGTGCTACGCCAAGACTACGGAGTTTTCCATAGCTGCCAGTGAGAGGGTCCATGCTCTGTAATCCTGTTCACAGCATTATTCTGCATAGCCTGAATACAAGACAATCTTTGATTAACAGCTGCAGTATAAGAATATGTACTTTGAAAATGTTGTCAGAAGGAACTGAGCAAAGCTCATACAAATCAGAAGAAATGCCTTGATTTTCAGCCCACATCACAAAAACACTAGTCTTTGTCTAGATCTGTATCACATAGCAACAAGTATTTTTATTTTATCATCCCCATAGATAATATTCTGCTCAGAGTGCTGGCCTAGGGAATATACGAGTGTTTTCTTTCCTCTAGGCTCTGTGGCTGCTATGTGAAGAAACCTATGTGACGACAGTTTACCTTCAGTCTCTGTGCAATACAGTCGACTTTTGGTCCCAACCTTCTTACAGCCTGCTTGCTTGTGGTTTCACTTGTTAAGATGCTGATCAGTAAAAACCTTCTGTCTTTTCTAAGAACCCCCCAGTCTTACAGGAATGCAAGCATCCACATTAGCAGGAAGAGAAGCAATTCATAGACAATGTAGAAATGTACTGTGGCCATCATGACAGCTGTCCCAAAAGGAAGTATTGAAAAGGACTCAAAAAGGGAAAGAATCAAGGAATCCTACAACTGAGGCTGTAATTTAGCAGGAGTAGAACACAAGGTTGTCAAAGCTGAGTTTTTTTCCCTCCTCACTGATCCTTTGAATACTTCATGTCTTCAAGGAAAATGTACTCATTTTATTAGGTCATTCATTGTTTCACTTTACCTGTAAAGGCCACAGATACATGCAAATTATAAAGAAAGCACTAATGTGAAATGGCAACTTCATGTTACTTTCTGCAAAAATACCTGGAGCTAGTAAAGCCCATTATGAATGGCATTTAAAGACTGCAATTTTCAAAGCTATCCAAGAAATGCTGAAACTTTTTTCTTGATTACTTCATCTGAAAAATTTGTTAAACCTTCATTCAAAATCTTAGTGCTACTACTCAGAGAAGAAGTGTGAAATAAGACAGAAATTAAGCTAAACACTAGTATAAAATGGTAAACTGTCGCTCTTTCTCCATATCTGTAAGCAGGAAGTAGGGTGTCACTGAAAGTGGGAGAGGATAAATACAAATTTCTTCTGGTTAAGGGAAGAAAATAGAACAAGGACATTCAAGGCAATAAAAATCTTTTTAACAAAGCAGTAGCTAGAACAGCTTTTTTTACATGAAGTCTATGGAGAACTAGTTAACAGGAATACAATATGCACTGTTCTCCAATTTCTAGAAGAAAAGTGGCTATTGACAGGGAACAGTTTTTCAGAGTTGTTGGACAATCCACTCAATACCAACTACTTATCTACTTACAAAACTCATTCTGGATTAACTTTCTCTTTTTGGATACAAGACCCCGGAAAGCAAAGGGATCTGTCCGTTGTTCTGAGAATTATGTAAATTTAAAAAAACCCTTTATCAGACAATGAAAATATAATTCCCTTTGATGGTGTTAAGACACTGTAAGTTATTTTTCAGCTTTAATTTTTGCCTTACTATAGCTGAGTTGGAGGATTAACACGATGTACATTGCATAAAACCATATATATTCTCTTCTGGGAGAACACTGGCCCTGCTGTGCCTTCTATAGCCTGCTTTCTCCTGGCAGGCCCATTCAGATGATTGATTGAAAATGAGTCATTCTAAAAATACATTGGTTTTTAAATCTTCTTGCAAATTCAAGAAGATTTAATAGTGCAAATATATCACTGTGACAAATTTAATTAAGAAAGAAAAAAAAGCAGATTAAACCAATGTCTTTCCTAAATGATATGGAGATACTTTCAGCCAATTAAATGATGTCAGCTTTTGTTAACCATTTCCTTGAGAAGAAGTACCATTAGAAAACAGGCTCATCCAAAGATAGCTGAGAACCTGTAGAAAATGTTCTCATCTGTGCTGAAACAACACCCTTTAAATTCCAATTTAAAACTTTAGTTCTTAGAGTAGCTGCCTCTCTGGGACTGCCACTGTCATAACCCATTCATTCTAAAGGTAAATGCTCAACTGGAATTATTTTTCCCATGCTTGGAGCGTAGTCATCCATTGTGTCCTCAGAAAGTTGTCTCAGACAGGTGAGATTGGGAATGATGGTGTTCTGAATTTGACAGCATGCCATCTTGGTTTGCTTTACAAGAGCTGCCTCTTCTTCCTTCTGTTGTGGGATGAGAACCGAGCATAGGTACTGTTTGAGACAGAATTGGCTTAGTGTCTACTACTTAGCACAGCATGATCCCAAAGCAATGTTAAATCCCCAGCACACTAGGACTGGAGGAGGGAAAGAACAGCAAATGGCAGAAACTGGATTTTCAGTCAGCCATCAGGCTTTATCCATGAAGAAGGACTGAAAAAGATTCAGAAAGAACGCATAGCAGACCTGAAGGCAGAAGGGTGAGAACTGCTGAAGCAGGAGTTCAGAACCGTGCAGAAAAAGTAAGGCACGTTAGATTGATATCAGTCCTCCACCAAACCTTTTTTGCAGAAAGCCAGCTCTGAAAAGCTATGAACAGTTAGAATTTTTAATTGGTTAGAAGCTTAGAGCAAGTACTTAGCAGCAACAGGGAGTAACAGTATTCTTAACACCTGTAAGCTTCTTCATGTTTTTAATTCAGTTAATGTACAAAGGCACAGAAAAATACTCTTCTACTAAACTCCTCCATGGAATCTGTTAACACCATAAGCCACACTTAGAAAAGCTGTAGCAGAAAATTTATGCAAGGATTATAAAATTTGGAGATGGTTTCTGGTTTATATAATTTTACCTTACTACTGTATGCATAAGTTCATAAATTATATCACATACCCTCCAAAAAAATTTGACACAAAAATTAAATACAAATTGATTAGTAAGAGGAAAATTTCAAAAAGTCACTTTCTGTATCATTAGAAATGCAAAAGACTTTCCATTTCTATTTTCCCGCTCCATACTCTGTAGCCTATTAACTCAAGATCCTCTCTTTGCTCTGCTGCAGTTAAGCTGTGTGACTCTACTCTGGTATGCTCATAAATTTAAAATAGCACTTGCCACGGGTAAAAAGTGAGAGTAACTCAGAGCATTCAGCAGCAGTGACGTGACCTGAGAGAAGAGACTCCAGCTTCACCCGGTCTCTTTAGAGTCGTGGCTGCATCAGAGCTTCCTCAGGGTCTTGGCTCAGTTCACCCACAGCCGTTTAATTTAAGCAGCGAAAGTAAAGAGACAAGGAAGGGTTCTCTTCCACTTATTACCAGCAGGTTTTAATACTGGAGCCAAGGAGGGTGCGGACAAAGACGAAGGGGGCTGGTGAGAGCTGTCAGTTTTATCAGGGACAGAGCCAATCACAGAGGATTGCAGAGGATTGCAGAGGATTGCAGAGGATTGCAGAGGATTACAATGACTGGCAGGGGCGCCGACCAGCCACATGGCTGTCCGTACACAGCAGAACAACTAATGAGCTGCCCTTTCGGGTGGGGACCACCCCCCCGCTGTGGCCAGGGCGTGCCACCCACAGCTTCTTCAGAGTGTGGGGAGGAGGGCCCAGCCCGCGTGGCGCAGGCCCAGAGTCTTGGCTACCCCCAGAGTCACTGCAACAAGCACTGTCATTTCTTAACATGCAGCACATTGAAATGCACAATAAGCATGTGGTTAAAACCCAGTATTGCCCAAGATTTAGCAGAAAACCTTTCTACTGTCTGTGGATCTCTCTTTTTGAAACAGTCCTGATGCTATTGATTATAGATCTAAATTACATGCTTATTCTTTTGTACTAGTCCCATCTGACAGCATGTAACATACAGATGAGAGAACATTCCTTTAGACGTGGAAGCATCCCCTTGAGCTTTTCGATAGCTTTAAAAATTTGATAGCCTCATATATTTTGCATTTATAATTCATGCAGATTTCAGTCTGAAACAGCCTCTTTCTGGTAGTTTCTGCAGAGGGAAATCTCCTTGGAGTCTCAGAGAGTTGCTTTTTTCTTGCAAGAGGAAACTAATAATTACTCCATGCCATAGGATATAAATACCCAATTTCTATGGATTTCAATGTGTCTTA
Source organism: Climacteris rufus (assembly GCA_013398175.1). Taxonomy (NCBI): domain Eukaryota; kingdom Metazoa; phylum Chordata; class Aves; order Passeriformes; family Climacteridae; genus Climacteris; species Climacteris rufus. The sequence continues at coordinate 246,263 of VZRZ01001375.1, forward strand.
TTTTTCAAGCAAGTTCATCTCTGCCTTGGCAGTTTTCTTCTTCAATGTAAACAAACATCTATATCAAGATTTGTATTCTGGGGGCATCTCAGACACCTGAAGCCACAGTGGCACACAGCACCTGAAAAAAACATCAATGCAAAATTTCTAGATTCAAGGTGAAAGTAAACAAAAAGAAGAGGAAGATAAAAGTCACCTAAGCCTACTCTGATGACCTAGCTCATAGTCCACTTGTTTTTCTTCAAGCTAGTGACACTCCAGCATTTTTCCTCTGGGATTCAATTCACCACCACCAGAACAAGCCAGTTTTCCCCCAAGACATGAAGAAGAGAGCATCGTTCCTCTTTTACTTTTGTACTCATTCAGTTTGGTTTTGTCTTAGCCACAGAGTGTCCTAAGAGCTGGATGAGACAACAAATGCTGAATCTTCATCTTATTCTAGTTATACCTTTTACCAGCCAGGTCACAAAGCCAAGAAAATGTTGAGGTTAAAATAAGCACTCATGTCATGTTTGTCATGAAAGGAGAAAGGAGATGTGAAAGGAGATTTTTGCTAGCAAGAACACAGTGTTTGTGATATAACTTTAGTGGGTTTTTTTGTGGGCTGGGATATTTTGTCTGGCATTTGTGTGTGTATGTCTGTGTGTGTTTGACTGATTGCACATTCTATTGCAGCCTTTTCTCCAAGGAATTTCACATCTTGTGGACTTTCTGGGCAATTGGAATAGGTCAAACTCACTCATAGCCAGCTCTGACAAGTGCTTTGATCTGCAGCTTCCTACTAGCTCCGCAGTATTTATGCAGTTCTTGTCCTTAGTACTGGAGAGAGAATTTCAAGGCTGCATTTATTACTGTGGCATTAGTTCCTACATTGCTCCCATCAGTTGCAATCGTTATTTTCATGCAGTTTCTTGCCAGTGACAAACTCACGCGTGCCTAGAGGTTTTCATCCTCAGAGCTGTGACCACAATTAAAACCAGACCTCATTTGTTGATCTGTCCTGCCTTTTTTCCGCTCTTTTTCTTGAACAGTTTAACTTTTGTCCAGCCTCCAAAGTAACTGGGGTTCTTTTAAAATATTGGTAAGCTATAATGCTACACTTCAAAGTAATGCCTACCTTGAATGTCATAGCCTCACTGGACTCTTTTCTGTGGTGATTGTTACTAAAATATCAGTGCTTGGTAGTGACTATTACATTTAGAAGTTTTTTATGTAGAGTGGACACAGTTTGGTTATTGTGTTTAACCAAACACTCTCATTGTGAGCAAGCACTGTCTTTTACTGTGTATTTTGTATGTGGAAGAGGTCTAAGGCAGAGGGTAAAAAGAAAAAGTTTATTAGTTCAATTTTTACAATTTTACATACAATGTTATTAGAAAGCATCCCGTGTTTTATAGTTGAGCCTGGATTTAAGAAAAAATTGGTGAGTAATTGCCAAGTAAATTGATAGATCTGTTTTTGTGGAAATGACAAGGAAGACGTTATCCACATCCTCATCCTGTGCTGCATCCCATTCATATTACTCTGCTACTTCAAATAAGGGCATTTGTTTGCTCTGTTTTCTCAAGGTCTTCTTGCCAAAGAAGACCCAAGCTGTACCTAGTGACTCACAGAGATATAATAACTTAAAAACTCTTCTTAAACTCTTAAACTCTTAAATTCTTAAACTCTTAAACTCTTAAATTCTTAAACTCTTCTTTAACTCTTCTTAAAAACACATTTCCACAGCCAGCCTGACCACAAGAGATTAAGAGGAGGGAACTACAGAGGGTACCCCTACTCTGTGGAGTCTGGTCTCAGTGGTGTACCATAGCCATTCATCTTCTGCCTTAACCATTCACAAGAGCTCATGACACAGTTTGAATATGTTCATTGGCTACATGTCCTTGGAAGGCAATTTGTCCTTAGCAGTTACACTGCAAAAACTAGCAGTTGTCCAGTGCTGTCTGCTCCTCCCTTTTCTTGTCTAATCACAATGTCATTTGTACCACATTCTGCCCACACTGCTGCCTTGCAGGTGTTCAGCCACTAGCCTTGGCTGGATTATAGCTTCTACTTGGCACAAGTGTGTGCTACCCTTGTATGGCACCCACAGTCCTGCAGGAATGTGTTTCTCCATAAAGTCTGATATCAGAGGGTGAGACACTAACATAGTCATGCTGAGATGATGCCTGCTCACATGACCTCAGTGCCACTCAGAATCACTTTGAACCTTAAAACCAGGATTTGGATGTAGTGCATTTTTTGTTTGACAGTTCAAAGTTTTAGGCATTGGCAGGTTTTGCCAGATAAATATCTCTGATCCCACTTGGAAATGGTAGAGAGTGTCCATTGTTTGATGAATTACTTAAAATTAATTACCCAACAGTCAAGCCATCTTTGGGCTTATTAATATGGGTAAATTTCTTGTTGATCTGTCATTTTTCATCATGTTAATACTATCCCAAGAGCATGGAAAGCTTAGTATAGTTAATCCTCGAGCTGTTGCTTTTTTTCCCTCCCTAGAACATAAAGGTCTTCCTTGGAGAAGCATAAATAGAGTTTCTTCACTGTCAACTGCCAAAGTCTATTGGCAATAGCAAGGCAGTCTGTGAAAGATGTAAGCTTAAGTCTCCACCAATTAATGAACCAGAGCACTGTTAAATACCTTCAGAGACTTAGGGTGGACCAGAGACAGACATTCTCTGCCAAACAGCAACACGTTGGGGAAAAGTCGATGTGTGTTAACTCCAAATACGAGCTTACAGATGTTGCTATTATTTTTCTTATTTGAACATTCCATGGTGACTGCACTTAAAAATATTGCATAAGCCTGGTTGAAGCTCTCACTCTTGGGAAAGAAATGAAGCAAGCCTGGCAGGGAAATGTTTCTTAAGCCTACCTCTCACAACAAACAAATCCTAGGCTTCTAGGTAAAAGGAATGCCCTTTTTGCCCAACAGCAAGGAAGTTCAGTGATGGCTCAGGTGTCCTATTTCAGGGAAAGGATCTGTGTCAAACCTCCCTTCTTGGCCAACTAATACCCAGAAGTTGGAGAAGGCCCCACGTTTTCACCAAACATATTTGTAACCAAATAATCAGGATACTATTAGGCAGTTCATTGAAGAAAGTGTGGAAGAATAGTAAGAAAGGAGGTATGGAAGCAGAAAGCAAAATATGAAGGTTCTGTATGCTATCAAACAGACACTTTCAGTGTTACGGTGACACTTGGGGAACCTGCTGGCACAGTGTGCACTTTCTGGGGTGGTGTCTCAGAACAAATGTGGACATAGTTTGCCCCGATGCCATTGAAGGCCAAGCTTAACCGTCTGCTCCACTGCCTGAAACTGGATCCTCTCCAGCTTCTTTTCTGCCCTGGAAAAGCTTCTGGCCTGCCTGATATGGCTGGCATAAGAGACAAGGGAAGAAAGAAGCTACTAATCTTGTGAATTGGTGGTGGTGAGGGCAGAGGTCCTAGCTCCACATCAACAGACAGAAGGAATCAACACCAGAAGGAATGAATCCTGCAAACAATGTCTGAATGGAGATATGAGTCATTTAATGCAAGGGCAGAGCTGGCCCAAAATAGTTTTCACCTGCAAATGTCTCATCCTTTCTCTCTCGGGGTAAAAAGAAGAGAGGTTTGGAAAGACAATTATGTGGCCTATAGGTGTGTGCTTTGGAGTAGGCTGCATGTTGCTTTGTGGTCACTAGGCAGAGCAGGCAGCAGCTCTCTCTGCTAGGCAAGGAAGGCAAATGGGTTTTCTGGCAGAGATTAGTTGACACAAGAGATCAACACACAATGCTGCAACTCCAGGTATTTCTTCCAATATTTCCACAGCCAAGGCCTGAGCTTCCCAGGTTTATTGAACCTTTCCCCTGGCAATTGCAAGTCCTTCACTGTCAGCAAATAAGAGCACTGTCAAGAGTGACTGTGCAGAGACTCACAAACAGCAGGACAGGTATTTACCCTAACGTTATCTCTCCAGAACATTTCAAGGGTCCCTCAGCCTTGCTGAGCATCCATTTCCTGTTCCATAATGTGCCATGACACTACTATTATGTGTTTGTGCCCTTCCTCACTCCTTTTGCTTCTATTTAGTCATAAAATCTCTGGAGAGAAGCAAGCCAGGAATTTACAAGCCAGGGTAGTCAGAGGTTAAAAGGTCTTTTATGATCATGAGAGGAGAAAAGTGTTTTAGCGTAGTAACTCACTCTCTCAATGCAGTGCTCTCTCTCCCACTCTCTCCCCCTCTCTCTCTCATTTCTTCTTCCTTGACCAGACAATAGTGTTCTGGCACAGGAGATCTGCTGAGCAGCAGGCTCCTTCTGACAGGCCTGTGCCTCTACCTTGACAGCAGCTGGTACCCGGTATATGAAACCCTGGATGTAGCCCACTCTGCTTTCATGGGGAACTGGTCTTCACTGGAGACTTCCTTTCACATGTCTGACTGTGACGATGACCTGTCATCAGACTATGGAACATCACTCACGATGAATTTGGCTTTTGTTCAGTTGAAAGCATTGCTTTCCATGCTGACTACAGCCTCTCCTGGTCCCTCAGTCAGAGCTACCAATGGGGAAAAGGCCAGAACAGGTCTTGCAAAAGTTTTGGTCATTGTTATCTTTTACAGTATTTACTAATATGCAAAATCTTTAGAGTTTTATTCTTTATCTGTTTGATTTAAAAATTTAAAAACTGAAACAAAACCCCAAACAAAAAAACCCCCAAAACCGAACAAACGAACAAATAAATACAACAACAACAAAAACCAAACAACCAAGAATTTTGTCTTCATTGCTCTTCCTGGAAAGATCCTTGGCCGGACTTGAAAGAAGAACTAAGATAATTGATATTGTACTTCTGCTGAGACTTAATTTAACAACCATGCAATCTCTGCTGAATTCCTTGAGTGATGACAGACTGTCTTCTCTCAGCATTTAAAAGGGAAATGAGTGCATAAAGAATTTTTTTGAGTGGAAAACACTTACAGCTCCTAAGAAATAAAAAACTTCTAAGTGAAAGATGGTCACTCTCTGGTCATCTATAAAGAAGTTTAGATCAGCTCATGCAGAAGGGAAAAATTTTACCAACAGTTTTATCACTTAACATGGTAAACATGAATATTTAACTGTATTGAACTATGTCTCCCCTGTTTGCTAAGCTTCTTATGAAGCCCAGTTAGCTGTTTTAGGCTGCACTCCATGTGCTTCACTGCGTAAGTATGTAGTAGATTTTACAGCAGGTAAGTAAGTTTCCATTAAAAACTATATACGTTTAAATATCTGACTATCAGCTAGATTGCTCTAATGAATTTCTTTGTGTTATAACCTACAGCAATATTTGGTAAGTGACATCTCTTTAATCTGTTTCCTCTCATCATTCCCAGGGGTCTTTCTGACTTACATTCCTTTGATATTGCTGACATGTTTCAAGAGTCGTCAGAGAAGGCTGCTTATGTAAAGGATGGTGTGTCTTGCTGGAACATCTCAAAGATGGTCCAGTACCATTATTCTCACTTCACCAGTGGGTGAAAATGATTAAGTTTGTTGTTCTAGCTTCTCCTACTCAGACAAATGAACTAGCAGTTTCTCTCTTGCTGTTTTGCATAGGGATGGATCTCCACAACCTGTTCTTTTGCATGACTTTAGTGTTCATGCTGAGCTGTTCTTCATAACCACAGTGAGTAAGTGAACTTGTATAGTCTGCCTAGGAAATTTCCACTAAAATATTCTACTCTCACTTTTCTCCCCCAAATATAGTGCAGAGCTATGTTGAGTTGGCCATTAAAATCAAACCCATGAGCAATCACCATCTGCTTGTCCATTATTTTAAATGTATTGTGGGCATTTTATTTTTCTTCTCTTTGTCATAGCCTATTAAGCTAGTCTGGCTCAAGTCCACACTAGAAAACACTGCAATACCGCAAATGAGGAATGATTTTATTTTTTAGGTAAAAAACATGAGATCATTAGAAACTTCCTAACACAACGTTAAGAAAATGTGAAAAATCTCCAAATGCCTGCATCTCATCCCCATTTAGTACTGTGAAACCAAATTCTTCATTTAATTATCTAAATAAGAAGGGCTTTCAGTCTGTAACTTGATTGTCTGCTAACAGTTGGCAATAGATGTCTTGGAATTTCTTCAAATATTACTTAGAAAGAGATAATAACGGGTTTTGTCCCCAAGAGGCCCAGATGAGTTTCAACAGCAAGATATTTTTTCAGAGACTCAATCTCTATTAATTGATTTATTTATAAGTGCATTCACTTTAACATGTTCAAATTTAGTCTGAGATTCTCAAAGCATTCTCCTGGTGAAACCATATTTCATGGTGTGGACAGGTACACTGTTTACTGGGTAAAAAATTGTTGGCATGGTGAGGCCCAGAGAGTGGTGGTGAATGGAGTTACATCCAGCTGTGGACCATTCACAAGTGGTGTTCCTCATGGCTCAGTTTTGGGGCTGGTCCTCTTCACCAATGACCTAGATGAGCATATCCAGAGAAGGGTAATGGAGCTGGTGAAGTGTCTGGAGCACAAGTCTGATGAAGAGCAGCTGAGGGAGGTGGGGTTGTTTAGCCTGGGGAAAAGAAGGTTCATGGTGACCTTATCACTCTCTACAATTACCTGAAAGGAGGTTGTAGCCAGGTAGGGGTCAGTCTCTTCTCCCAGGTAGCAAGTGACAGGGTGAGAGGAAATGGTCTCTAGCTGCACCAGCGAAGGTCTAGACTTGATATTAGGATGGGGGTTTTTCACAGAAAGAATTGTAGAACATTGGAACAGACTGAAATGGGGAAGTAGTGGTTACCATTCCTGGAAGTGTTCAAAAAATCATGTGGATATGGCCCCTGAGAACATGGTTTAATGGTAAACAGTGGTGGAGCTACATTGATGGTTGGACTTGATGGTCTTAAATGTCTTTTCCTTCTGTGATTCTATGATTTGTTATGCTCAGTCTTCACAAAAGAAAAAGGTTTCTTTTTTACTGAGGGGTGAATATCTGATGAGCATCTGCTCAGCTCTTGATAAGATCTGGAAACCTGAAAAAGTGTCTGAATTTCAATAATTTAAAAGCCAACTGCTAGATATTGGGTTTGCATGTGGAGAAAATTCACAGCTGTATTGGTTCTAACTGAGGCAGAGTTCAGCAGCCCTGCCAGTGCTGTGCTTCAGCTGATAACACAGCAGTGTTTTGGCTACTGCTGAGAAGCACTGTCCCTCTAACATTCTCCCCCATCAAGGGGCAGGGAGTGAGCAAGACCTCAGGAGGGAAAACAAGGAGGCCAGCTGACCCAAAAGAACCAAAGGGATATTCCATACCATATGACGTCAGCTCAGATATAAAAGCTGAGAGAGAGAGGAGGAAGGGGAGGCATTCTTTAATGTCTGCCTTCCGACGGAACCACTACACGTGCTGAGGCCCTGCTTCCCGAGACATGTCCGAACATCGCTTGCTGATGGGAAGTAGAGATTGACTTTCATTTTTTTTGCTTATGCGTGCACAGACCCTTGCTTTCCCTTCTCTATTGTTTCAATAATAACTGCCTTATCTCTACCCACTGATTCACCTTGTCCTTTCCCCTGTCCCTCTGGGAGAGTGAGCTATAGGGCAGCTTGGTGGGCACCTGGCACCTAGCCAGAGTCAAACCATCACAAGCTTATCCAGCTGTGAAACTGGAATAGTGAAGAGTCCCAAAACAATCATGCAACGGCTTCAGGTTGATGACACACATAAACAAATTTGAAGTGATTGTACACATACTTTGGCTATTTTCAGCATCAGCAAAGTGAAAATTGAAACAGAATATGAAGTATTAATACCTTAATTGCATTTCAGTTCAACTTCTCCTTTTTTGTGCAGACTGGCCTCTGCTTGTGTTTGACTCTTTTCACCAGTAGCTGATATGTTCCATTTTATGTAAATTTAAAGTTTTTTCTTGTTAAAAACTAAATAGAACCGGCTATATTTTCAGTCAGACAGTTGTTTGTGATGGTCTAAACCTCTCATAGCCCAGCTGAAATGTTCACCACATAGGTTTTAAATAAGTCCTTTCCTAATTCAAAATATGCTCAGCTGCTGCAACTTGAGCTTCCCAAATATACTGTTATATCTGACCCTCTCATATAAAAATAGGTTTTCTCAGAAAAGCAGATCTCAGATCAAAAAATTGTTTCCATCTCACAGCACGAGCAGAATTCAGCTTTTGTTGTCCTGCTTCTTGCAGTTGTGAATGTTTTTACTTTCTTTGTAGCTAGTTCTCACAGTCTTTTCTGTAGACATAGCTATGTTATTGTAACTGTATCTTATCTCTCACATTCCTTTCTCATGGACACAGAACTTTGATGAACATTTCCTTTGACCACTGTAATTGAGGGAGGAAGAACTGATTTCCTCCAATGAATAGTGATTTCCAAATGTATATAAAAAATAAAGAAGGTGGGTCTTGCCCCCTTCCTTCCTTCTCTCTGATCCTGGAAACAGATGTCTCTGACTCTTCCTTTCATGTCGATACTGTGACAAGCTTGTCAATACCAAAGGCTCAGGAAAGCACGGATGTTTGACATCACATGTTCCAGCCATTTGTCTTTCTCAGATGTACTTTTGCCACCTATCTCAAACTGTCTGTAAAATTATAAGTGACAAGCTGTATGTTATGGTCCGGTTTACTATGGTTATTTAGACATTTCTCTGCCTGAATTAAGGTGCAAATGAGACCATATGCCAACCAATAGTATAGGTTTTATTTGATAGTAAATATAAGAGAGAAAGAGAGAAAGAGAGAAAGAGAGAAAGAGAGAAAGAGA
>VZRZ01001375.1:255125-271713 GCA_013398175.1 Climacteris rufus
GAGAGAAATAGAGACAGATAGAAAGAGAGAAAGAGAGAAAGAGAGAAAGAGAGAAAGAGAGAAAGAGAATGTTGGAACCCTGAATTCTGAGAATTTCACTCTTTCTGCTTTAACATGTTATGAACCCCAGAGATACACCTAATTTGATCTTAAAAACCCTGGAAAAGTCTTCCACTGTTGTGTAACAACTCTGAAGTTACTGCTGTATAATTAAGGTTATGTCACTGGGTGAGATAGATAGAAATGTAGAAATACAGGTTTATGAAATATTATAATACTAATGCTCAAGATGGAGGAGTTTAGGCATTGTCCTGTACTTCCTTTCTTCTAAGCCATTACTTCCTCTTTCTTGCCTAAAAACTTGTGTTTCCTATCATTGGTTCTGAAGATCCACAATGCGGAATTTAAACAAATGATTATTGGATTTTAACTAAAAATAATCTACGTAGCATCTCGTTAATTGGATAATCTGGGACATAAATAATCTGGACGAAGGGAGTTTGAGGCCATTTTACCCTTGACATCAGGAGAACTGCTTCTCTGTCGCTGCTTTGTAGATAAGATTTTTATAAACAACCCGAGACGGAAGAAACTTTGAAGTATTTTTACTGTGTCTTATCTCGAGCGTCTGTGAAAAGAACTCACAAAGAGCAGATTTGCCGTGCCAGGGGCTGAAGGCCCCGGCCGGAATCCTGGCAAGAGAAGAGAAGAGAAGCAAGAAATAGAAAAAGAGCTGGGGGGTACAGAGAGGTGACAGAGGCAAAATAGAAAGGAGTATCACCGCTCCATGGGTCCCAGTGGTGTCCTGATGGTCTGTGGGTCCCAGTGGCATCCTGATGGTCCTCTCTTGCTGGTCCTCTTGATGGTGAAAGTCCCCCAGAAAGTATAGAATTCCCTATACTCTCCAGTTAATATACCGTTCAGTCAGGTGGCAATGCCCAGGCATGTCCCCCCTGAGGAGATGGGGGAGCCTCTCACAGCACTCTGGATCTGTGGCAGTGTCTGGGCATGTCCCCCTCGGAGCCCGGGGGGAGAGTCTTTCACAGCACTTTCAATAAGCTGTATTCTCCCCCCACCAAACTCAACCAGGGGTGTTTCTCAGCACTGGCCTTTGGTAGATGCATACCTTTCCCTCAGCTTGAGATGACTGAACAATAGGTTTTTCCCTTTATCTAATCAAGAGCTTGACTTTCAGTCAAAAGTCTCAGTCTCCATGGAGGCTTTTCTTTGGTTTTAGTTTCTTCATAACAAGTGAAACTTACATGAATGTTTGAAGCATGAACTTTTCAGTCTCTGACATCTGTAGCAGAGTTATCCTCAATAAGGAATACCCCAATGAAGTTACATCCTTGTCTAGTGTACGTTATTTGGTGGTGTGTTTGTTAGTTTTTTTCAGTGAAAAGAGCAGGATAGTTATAGAAGAAGAATTAAAAATCTTAGTTGGGATTTTTTAACTGGTGATATTAATGGTTGTCGCAAACCTCCTGGGATGCCTATAAACACAACAGCATTATGCCAGCTTTGTTCAGTAGCCTTCATTCAAATCACATTTTCAAAGAGAGCTTTATGGAGCCTAGATCATCCACGGCACTTCAGGAAGAAAATGAAATTAAGACATTAAAATTGACTTAATTGGGACCATGGTGAGTATCTTTGCACCCAGATTTTCAACTGAAATTCTACTAACTGCCCCAAATATGTAGTCTGTGCCACCACCTCTGTCACTAAATAGTGGGAGCTTGAAGTAGGACTAATCATTGCATACCAGGATCAGTGTCTGAGAAATAAATCACTAACGCATCTCCATAACTGGAATGATTTTCTACCTGAAATGCTCATGATGTGCCTGCTGATTTCTTGTTTTGTTCTCCTCTGGAGAATATTTTACCTCACAAAGTGTACTTTTAAAAATGGGACAAGGTAGATTGCACCACTGGAATTTATTCTTAGGGTTTTCTTAATATGAGAAAGGAAGCTGGTTAAAAATAATAATTTATCTCCATTGCAAAATGAAGCCTGTCAAAACCACCTATTTTCCTTCTTCAGTATCCAGATCTTCTACACATTACTGGTCTGATATGATTGTTCTGGTTTCCTTAAGCTGGCTGGTTCTTCAGGAAACCAGTGAAAAATATTTTCTTGCCCTGTTATCTTCCTCAAGTATAGATTCACCTTCAAGTAGATGGAGAGCTTGCCCTTGAACTCACAGTCAGCATCAGCATTAGCATGTGTTAGTTGTTCTAGTGTTGGGCTCAAAGTCTGAGTAGGTGTTCTGCAATGTAATTAGTATGGGTTGATTCTCTGTGACAGTCTTGTGGCTGTTTCTGTTAGTAAAAAACTCCAACAAAACTAAATGATCATGCAATGGTACTAAGGAAGGGTAGGCAAAAGGGTATCAGGTTTTCCTATGAGATGCATGGTGATATCTTTTTCTAACATCATACAACGCTTTCATGCTGAGTATAACAACTCATGACTTGTGCCTGAGCAAGTAAAATTAGGTTTTGCTCTGCGGAACTTGCCAGTCAAAGAGTTTTGTATATATCACAAATTCTGGATCCCAAGATACACTTTGTGTCATTACAAATCAGTGTTTTACATTTTTTCTTAAGATGCAAACATATTCTCACTAAACCATAGTTGTATGTGTGTGTTTCTTTCAAAGGAGTATTGTTCTCCTCTTCCTAAGGAAAACTAATTCCTAATACCAAAACTTATTCAAAATTTGATAATCTCCTGTAGATGTCAAACTACTTCAGTGTTTTTGGCAAATGAAAAAATAAACATATTTCTCATATATCATCCATGTTGCTCCTCAATTCCGTTACTATTCTATTCCTATATGAGCAACCATACTTTGATTTCGAAGTGTAGCCTGGTAGGAATTTCACAGGAAAGCATTGGAAACAATTTATGAAATCACTGGGGTTTTTTATTGGCTGTGATTCCATTTCAAAAGAACACCATACCATTTACCCACATCATGCAGGAAAAAATACCAGGAAAATAACAAATTAAAATCACATTTACAATGTCTGCACTTTAAATCATCCTCAAGTACTGCATGCATCTGAAAGAAAGCTGGGGAGCATTTCTACTAGAAAATGCATGGCTAAGTTAAATTTTGTTCTGTATGTGTGAAAGAGAAAACTGGCAATTTTTTTAATGATGGCACTGAAACATTTTACTAACTCAGTGCATGAAGAAACAGTTATCTTGATAACATATATTCAGAACAGATACAGACAACTTTCAGATACATAAGACATTACATTTAGACCACAACAGCTAATTTCTAACAATGCTTAGTCTAGCACAATAAGCTTGGCAAAAAGATGTAGTCAGCAGCACTGGTATGGTCTTTCTCGATGAAGGAGAGGGGCTGGAAGGGACCTAAGCCAATGCAAGATAGAAACTCCAAAGTGATTTAGTATATGATCTTATATTTTGTTTTATTCATTTTAAACACAAGAGTAGCATTCATAATTAATATTGCAGTCTGATTTCATATGGCTTTCTCTACATATAAATGTGAGTTCACAAGGTCAATGGCAAACCAAATCATTTACCCTCCAAATGTGAAGGCTCTTTGACTATTTTTTACTAATCAGTAATGTCTTGGAGCTGTGAGGGAAAATGACTGCAGTGTCTAGCCAGCAACCTTTCCGTGTAAATAAAAACCAGTTATAAAACTAAAATACCTCATTTACCTGAGATTGAACAGTGATGCAAATAAAACAATGGCATGAAAGACAAAAAGATAGTCAGAATCCAAACAATGAACCATGCTTCTCTTTGGTCTCTTGTGTAAGTGCTTCATCACCTGCTTGAGTGCCAAGGGGAAAAATGTGACACAATGCTCCTAACTTCCATACATGAGCCAATGGTGTCTGTATCCCTTGTTGCCAGTTGTGAGTGGGAAGGGAAACAGATGGGCAGAAGAGAAGGGAGAGTGCCTTGCTCTCAAGTATGTTCAGCATGGTTTAGGCACTTCAGGACAGTGGAATGACTTGAGGAGAGGTCCATTACTCATGCAACATGCCAAAAGTTATGTGAGGTAAAATCAAGCAAAACCTATGCAGTACCTGTGGTAGATCTTCTGTCGTGTTTCTTATTGAAAAAAAAAAGGAAATTGGGAACTACCAGCTCACACCTGAATGAACTGTGCTGTCCATGGAGGAAGGGCTGCTGCAGGTGTGGTGAGCTGAGATACAGATACAGGAGATGGCTGAGCTGAGAAGCTCCCAGAATGAAAAAGACCCAGTAAATACTGTTTAACAAACGACCTTCTCTTTCCCTCCTGCTTTGTGAGCCTGGAATAGGGCCTACCAGACTCATCATGGAGATCCTGTGCCCTCCTCAGGGATTCAAACCAGATGTTGGCACAGCTCAGGAGCTCAGCTCATATTTTTAATGCTCTGAGCCCAGGGATAGCAGTACCTGCTTAAAAAATTTGAGCACGGGCCACACAAGAACCTGACTTAGACCAGCCATTCACTGCCACAGCTGCTGAGGCATAGTTATCTACAACAGTACCAAGCAGTCTTCCTTTCTCTCTCTTCTCACTTTCTTCTCCAGTTTCCTCACCTTTTACACACGTGTGTATAAACATGCACATCAAACTGCCAGAGAGACTGTGAAAACAGTAAGTGTGAGAATATTCTGCAAGGAGGAATTTTGCTAGGCAGAAAATTCTGGTCCTACATCAGCAACAGCATTTGGTTGAATGAGGAGGGAGTCGGGGATGGGGATTAAGGAAAGGTCAGCAAGCAAGTGGTAGAGAAAAGTCAAAGTAAAGTGGAATCAGCTTATCCTCTCATTTGTTCGTTCGCTTGCAGAGTCTTCCAGCACAAGGCCAGGGGAATATATGAACGGACATGTTCATTTTAGCACAGGCACATTTCTGCTGGTTCTACTTATGTGTTACAGGATGCAGGCCACAGATTAATCACAGCATTTCAAAAGTATTGATGTCTGCATGTCAGTGGGATCTAGGTTAGGATATATGAGTGGCTGAAGCAAAGAGCCAGCCTCTGCCTTTTAGCTTTCAGGGATGTTGGATGCTCCACGGCAGAGCATCAAAACGCGCTGCTGCCTTTGTGACAGAAGGAGTGTTTTCAGTTCTTTGAGATTTACTTAAATAGTCTCAAATTACTAGCAGCTGAATTTACACGGGGTGAGTAGGACACTCTTCCTAGAAAATGGTAAATTGTTCAACACTACAATACTATACACAAGCACTGATTCATAGTATTTTCTCAGGAAGGAGACACTCATCTTGCTTTAAATGAAAGCTGGAGGGAAAAGAGTCCCACTGACATTATGCAGATGAGTAAAACATGCTTTCTCTTTCCTCTAGGTAGCCCTTGGCAGCTTGTACTTGAACATACAAGTCTTGTTTGTAGATCCAGCCTGAAAAAAGTTGCATCTTTATCAGCTTTTTCTGACTTGTAGGTCAGTCAAACTTCCTCAGCCTCCACCTTGGGTTCAATAGAAACGTATCTTTGAAATTATTTGAGAAGAAGCAAGGACAATAACACCTGAATAAAAATGGTACGAGGACGGCATACTATATTTCTTCTCTTTCAAAGTATTTTTCCCCTATTATGACAGATGCTACTGGAAGGCACAGAGCTCTCATGCTCAATTCCTCAGCTTTCTTCTGCTTACCTGAAAAGATGATATTTATCATCTTCTAAAATTTCTTACTTGGGAAAACACTGAGATGTTTGCCTAAACCCAGTTCCACTGAACCAGTGCATCAAAGAAGGTTCATTGAAGTAAAATGCCTAATTTAGGTACATAATTAAGAGTCTGAGATTATTGTCCTTTTTGTTGCCAGCAGAAAAAGTGTATTTGCTTCCAAATCTCCTCCATGTACTTAGGAAATTTTTTGTTGTTCCCGGGACAGGAACAAATAATGCTAGTTCTGCCAGACACATCCTGATTCTCTTTCAAGACTGTGAGACTGACATGGCATGGTGCTCTCACAGCATCAACTACAGAGACCTAGCTAAATGCAAAATTTCAGAATTAGCTCTTCAGATGACAAGCTAGATACCTGATCATGAGGATCTGTGTTCAAAATAGGTCTATCTATGTATTGAATCTATGTATGTAGTAGCAAGTCAACATGTCCCGTAGAATTTGGATTTTCTTATGTAGTTATGTTATATTTACGGTCTTTTACTGAGAAGCCCTCTGTACCTGTATCTGGAAAAGGCAACAAAGATAATGGCAAGAAAAAAATTTTCTTCCACTCTGCTAGCATCAAGGGATACTACACACTGCTGTAATATCAATTAGCTCCTGCACAGCACTGGAGAAGCATCTTCACTTCATGCCTTTATAGTAGGTAGAGACTGAAACCTGCATTTTACAAGTGGAGAAGTTCAGTGGGCCAGAAAATAAATTACCTCCCCAAGGCAATGCAGTAATTTAGCACAATAAATATAATGGATGTTTATAGATCTGCCATGACTAGCATTCAGGCCACCACAGACTCCCACACACTGCAGGAAGGGGTGGGCAGGACACAGCCACAACAACATGTTGGAACCCAAATGTCCAATCATGAGCACTGCTGGAAACGGGATGGTTGAACATGGCAGAAAGAGGAAGATTAGTTAAGCAGAGCAGCAAATATACTTGGTCATTGGCTTCAGAGGGATTGGGGAGGTCCTCTACCAGAGCACCATGCACTCTCCTATGGTTTCAGGTCTCTGTATGGCAAGTACCTGACCAATTTGCTTGTTCAAGGTAAACATATGGCTAATTCCCAAAGTAACATGACTCTTGCTTAGATTCTGAGGCATTTAACTCCTACAGCATCTGAGGGCAGATGACTCACTTCTTCCACAGTTCTGCATGATGTCAGCTGTGTAAGTCATGCATGATTTACTTCCCAAATGAGCTTTTATTTATGTCACAGATGGAATTAAAACAGAAAAGCTCTGCTTCCACAGGAGAACCGAGATATCCCTTCTAAGAGCACATGTGCTCAACAAAAAATGGCTAGTGTGACCCAATCAACAAGAACATTATAATAATGATTAATTATTATCAATAATAAAAATAAAATCATTTTTAAAAATTAAAGAGGCCACTGTTCTTACTTAGTAAACATCCTTCTTGCATTGGATGGAAATGAGATTGTTCTTTTTCTATGCTTGATGTGCAATTGCCTTATTTAACATACATAATACTATGGCTTATAATAAAAGTTGTGTAGTCTGCAGCTTTTTAATCTTTACATCCATTCAGAGGCATCTACTGGATATGAGGATGTACAAAAAAAAGGAATGGATGAGTCTTGGGGTGGAGGCAAGGGAAAGAGGCAGTCAGAAGGGAGTGGGAAGCAAAGGGACTCCTAGTGAGCAATAGAGGGCAGAGGTGGGGAGGACTGCGTGATGAGTGGCAAGATTGTAAATCCCCATTGGGCAAAAGAGAAATCCTTTGCAGTACTGTTTATGCCCATCTTAACAGTCTGCAGCTACTACTTCTTGAACATGTCCTGCAGGGGCCCTGGCAAGTATTTGATGACTGTGTCTAGAATGCTCTCTTCTTCTTCCTCCTCCTCATCCCCACAGCCAGGAGGGATTGCCTTCTTTGGGCGTGTCAGACTCCCTTCAGCATTAGCTTCCAGTGCAGCCTGGGCCTCTGCTTCCTTTTCTTCCTTCTTCTTTATCCCATACTGCAGAGGAGAGATAACACATTGTCAGACATCTGCTGAACAGGGTGGCTGATAAAGCCAGCCATTGCATGTAGTCCTTCATATTCTGCAGTACAAACATATTCTCATTTTGCTCTTTTATACAGACACAAAAATATTCATTCTAACAACCTTCCCCTAAGTATAGTCCAGTGGATGTACAGCCTTCACCAGACAAGATGGTCAGATGCTCAGATCACTCCGGAACAAATCACAGTTTCATGGGAGAGAGAGTGGGACTATGCAGCCATGGGTCTAGTAAAGTGAATATAAGCTCTGTGTTAGTAAAGTGTTAGGGTGGCATTCTACTGGTGTTGGTCCTCCTCTTTTCTGTTAACAAGTCTGATGCTCAAGTCCATAATTTGTAATGATTTTGAAATGCCATCTGCAGCATTTTATAATTAAGGTTTATAGATAAGTAAAAAGATATAAACTATAAAGGTGCATAGATAACTGGCAAGCTTCAGGGAAAAATAGTTATCAACAAAAGAAAGCAAGGAGGACAGGACAGATAGGACAGCAGTGAAGACAACAGTTTTAGATATTCTCATGTGGGACATATCCCATACCTCTTCATCCATGTTCTCTTTGTGTAAGTGGGACAGAAAGACCTCTGTGAAAATAAATCTGCATGCAAAAATCAGCTGACTCATACTATTTGGAGAAACACTCCTAAGCATGTGAATAGAATGAGTACTTGAAATTTGTTACTTCCACTAAGAAGTAGAGGCACGCCACTAAAATATTACCAGTAACCAGAATCTCATTTTATGATTTTATATTCAAGAGGCTAGATAAAACAGAGGACTACACATACGCATATTTTGCTATTTCCACAAGTGTTTGCACTGTTTTGGGGATTAAGGTGATACACAATAGAAACAAATCTAACTGTCACATGCAAATCTAGAGCAACAAGTATACCTGCAAGCTATGCTCTGTATTATTGAATCACAGAATGGTTTGGGCTGGAGGGTACATTAAAAGGCCATCTAGTCCAAGTGATGAGTAGGAACATTTTCAACTAGGTCAGATTGCTCAGAGACTTGCTCTGTTTATTCAGACCAATTCAAATTTCCCAGCGTGTTTCCACATTTTCTGATGATAAAGGGAGCTTAAACTTTCTTGGCAATGTGATCATGATGCAAATTCAGGAAGTGTTCCATTTCTCAGTGCCCAGCTGTGCTTCAAAGAGGCCAGCTGTACATTTCAAGGATGCTTCTGATGCCCAGGCTCACAGCTCCCTGTCTGGCAGCAATATTCTTCTGCTCACAGCTCCCTCTCTGGCAGCAATATTCTTCTGCTCAGTCATTTTACCTTCTGAAAAGTCACTTTCATGGCTGCTTACTATCAGCTCCTTAGCCAACAGTTACCTCACAAGCACCTGCACAATTGCTTACAATTCATTTTGCATGAATAAGCTTGAAAAGAACATTGAAAAAAACCATGATTTCAAAAACATCAAATAATTATGCTGGTATCATGTACTCAGTATTTTCGAGTATCAATAAAATCATACTGCTGAATAGACATGAAGTAGATGCTATTTTCATTATTTTTTCTTCTTATTTTTTCAACTAAGAATAGTACAAATTATTTACCAGTAAAGCCAGAAGTGCACTGCTGCTTTCATGACTTTCTGATTTCAAAGGGCTGTTGGGCTTGACTTTTCCTCCTAAACATTTCCAAGCAAAGGCATTTTTTTTATTCCTTTCTACATCATCATTAATAGTTAGAATGACAGCCTGCACAGTTGAAACCAACAGCTTTGAAAGACTCTAGTTCTCTAAATAATTTCTTTAAAGCCAAAATGTTCATTAAGGACATTTATCTTACGATTTTTATACCTATTGGGTGTTGGTCATACCAGATTTCGTGAGAAAGATGTTAAAGACAAATTATGTCTCCATTCACATGTGAAACAAAGAGACAATTTGATCAACTTGTAGTTTTCAACATGGGGCTGACTACCGTGCAGGGGGAATGACATGCAATGCCAGATTGTGGTCAGTCTGTATTGGCTGTATTACACCCACTCTCCCTCTCAAGTCACAGGTAGATGTCTCTAGGTGATTCTCAGTGTAATTTACATGCAGATTGTGCCTTCCTTTGCCAGCTAGAGGAGGATGGTAGAGGAGACAACACAAATCATAGCAACACACAGGTACCTGCATGCTTTCAAATCCTCCATCTCAAAACCAGTATCAGCTCAAGATGTGTTGATCCTCTAGCTCATTAATTTGCTGAACAAACATTCAGGCCACAGTAAAGAATGAAACAAAACCAACCAGTTATGAAATTCCATATTATCATTTAAATTTGGTGGCATTTTGTAATGCTTTACATTAACAAAAATGTAAGATGTGAAGATTCATAGGTGAATAAAACAGCACAATTTAGGTTTGAAATTGTTTCAGAGGAAACAAAATTATAGAAAGCAAAGTCTTAATATAAACAAAATTTTAAAATAGTGTCTTTGTTGCAGTGCCTCTGGAGTGGGCCCATGGCCCGGCCCGGCCCCGCCCCGCTGGCTCCACGGGGGATGGTCACAGCCGTCTCCCTCAGCTATTGGCGCCCTGTCAGGGTCTCTTCCCTTTGCTCCCCTGTGTAAAACCTGCGCGCCCTCCAGCCCTGGGGTCACTTCTGCTATTCTTATGGGTCAGAAATAAACCACCAAGACTATCCAGACGTTAAGTGGAAGCTGATCCCTTCTAGCGTCTTTATTTTCACTGCAGAAAACCGCGCGGTGTGGACTGTGCAAACATTGGCGCAGGAGCTCCCGGCTGCTGTGGCTCTCCATGAGGAGAGACCAGAAGAAGTGACCCAACAGACGCAGCTCCCGAATCATGCGGCAGCTCTCGGCTTCCTTTAACCCACGCTTAGCCATGGCATGTCTTCACATTAAATCATCCGGATGAAGTCAACAAATAATTTTTTAAAATATTACTAATAGAAAATTTTCTATTATTAATAGAAAAGAATATACTAATAATATACTAATAGAAAATAAAGCTCTGGCTTTCCTGGGGATAGGAAATATTGCAGTATTTCCTAAAAATTTGAAGGATGAGAATAGTTTTATTTTTATTCAATGTTCAACCCCACAAAATTTAATATCAGAAGTTTTATCATTACCTGCTTGCTCTTCAGTCATGTGTTCATGTCTTCTACTATATGTGGAATTACAGACCTAAGCCAGCAAGATACTGAAACATTTTTAGTATGTGTACCAGCTTGCCACTCCTAGAGTTATTCCTATGCTACCACATGAGAATTGTTTTCACTGGGTCATGTCAGCAAAATACTGGCAGGAGTCCTCAGTCATCAAGAGGGAAGAGTAGGGGAAAAGCACCGTGACCCCTGCCTTAACCCACACTCACTGACTGCATGTCATGAAAAGATCTGACTAACATACTAACATAACACATCAGCTTCCTCTCTATCTCTATTCTTCCCTATTCTTACGGCTTTTCACAAGAAGTCAAAACAGACGCATGAACTAGAAACATGCTGGAAATTTGATCTAACTCTAACGACAGTAAGAGTGTCAAGGTGTACTGTCGAGCCAAGGGGACCTGCAGTTAAAATATCAACTTATCATAAATATAGTTACAATTTCTTATGACAGGATAACTGTTGCTACTAAAAATGAGCTTATTTATCTAGCAAATATCTAGGCCACAGAATGAATAAATGGTATGTCATAGTTAAGACGTTTACTGAAATAACTGCATATCTTTGGGTCAGGTGTGAAACTGACTCAGCAGGAAGCCAGCTGCAATCGAGGTGCAAGTGAGTGGTTTTCCTTGGATCAGATTTGGAACTGCCTCTTAGAAATAACAAGTGATTAATCGGAAGAAGCTAAAGAAATAAAAAGGAGTTTTGTGGGGGATACAAAGACAACTCGAAGACTGTATGGTGGGACCAGGGAACTCAGGAAACAACTTTTCCTCCCAAGGTGCTCTGAGAGACTGAAATTGGTCTTCACTCTGCTGCATATGAAATAATACTGCATGTCAGATAACACTGAGTTTTAATTTCTGGGAAAAGGTTGGCATATGAATTATACTGGTTACAACTCTCTTCAGGGAATTTTTCTTCTCAGCAGTTTTGCATAACAGCAGTTGTTACTGAAACTATGTCTGAACAGATGTGGCAGATTCAGCCATCTTTGGAAATACTATTTGATTTACTAGCTAAGGTTTGAAAAGCTATAGAGAGATTTAAACGCTTATTCCTTATCTTGCTGCATATACAAGTTATGGGACTCTATTCTTATACATCTCTGTCTGTTAAATTTCATTCTAATCCTCAATACAAAAAACAAATATCATTTTCAGCCAGATTTGAAAGCATATGGTTAGAAAAGACACTGGGAGGGCAACACGCATACCATTTCATCTCAAGAGTTGACTTGAACAAGTCTTTTTCTTAGAGACCTCAGCTCGTGAAGGTTCTCACTTGTTCTGGAACTTAACTACCCTTTGCAATCACAATATTTCTCTTCATGTCTAACCTGACTCTTTATGAAATGCCTTAAAAATAATATGGAAAACTGAAAATACGCAGCTACTGCAAAAAGTTTTATCTTTCATCTGTACTTTTGGGTTTTATTTATTAAGTGTGCAAAGTTACTTTTTTCTTTTCCATTACCAAAGAGAACATCAGCCCAATTTAGATCTTTCCAACATTAACTCACGGGATTTTCTGCCAGGAACATATGTAGGACTAAAACAAATTGAGAGCAACAGGTAGAGTTCAGCACTGACTTTTAGTTCCACAACTGTGAGAGTCTAGGGTACAGAAAAAGACTCCCCTTTTATTTGGCTTATACAAACTTGAAGTCTTTTTTACATGCTTTATTTGGTCTCTCTGTGAGTGAACAGGCTGTCAAATGCACCTTTGGCTTTAAGCTTCAGGTGAAGATGAGACAGTTTTGCATCAGAGGCTTAGGAAAGCATTTGCCATGTAATGTGGTTTTGGTTTTTTTACTGATGCTACAGTATTCATTACTGATCTTCCTGCAGTAATAATCCTGCTATGTGTTTACTTGGCAATGGAAACAGCATATTTTTCTTCCCCTACATCTATTTCCCCAAACACCTGAGTTGGGGATGTGGCAAAATGACAGAAGGGTTTTCTATAGGAGCTGAGGGTGCTGAAACCCAGAGCCACAAGTGCATTGTTCTCACCACTGTTCAAACCACAGAGCCTACTTTGATGTATCTCTGGCCCAGTAATGTGCCCTGGCTTTTCTTTCACTCCAAATCTTCTGATGTCATTTTGTGTCAAATTTGGTTGTTTTTCCTTGTTTTTGTTGATCTGCTTGTCTTTCTAATCCGTTTATTTATCCCAGCCTTGATGGAGAGGATTAGTCCCCAGAAAACTTGTGAAGAAGCCTTTTAACACATATGAAAGGAGGACACTGTCTCTCAATTTACACATTTAAGTGCAAGTGCTGCCATGCTCTGTTAAATTACAGACTGTTTCAGAAAACTGAGACATGCTGACCCTAGATAATCTCTGTGCTTTGTGAGCAGTAATGAACAAAGAATCACAACCTGCTGCATGGGCAACCATGCAAATTACAAGCTCTGGCAAGGAGTGAAAGGTATGAGAGAGAATACTGAGTGTCTCAGTCCTTGCCGTGCCACTGAGATGTGTGGAGAGTGTCTGGGGGGGGGGGTCTGTGTCGAGGAAGTGTCTTCTTATCTCTACACACTGCTGCAGAGCTCTGCTGACCCTGCCAATGTGTTAGTGGAAGAGGCTGATTAATAATGGAAAAGAACAAGACAAAGTCTGGAAACTGCAGTCCTAAATTACATTGTTCAATTGCGTGTGAGCCAAACAGGAGCACAGCTCAGGAGAGCGGTAGAAGACAGAGGAAAAGAGGACAATTAAACTTTGGGTAGAAGACACTTCAGATGAAAAAGCAGGGCCTCATCTCTCCTGGAAAAGGTGTTCCAAACCATCTTCTTGGGGACTGTCAGAGTTTTTCAGCCAGGTTTCCAGTAGCAGTTATTTGCAAATCTGACTCATGTCCTTTGAGTCTTTTGCCTCATCCAAAGTTCCATCTCCCCGTAAGTTCCCCATGCTTACACATGCCTTGCTACTCTGTGCTAGCTCAGGCTTTCAGCTTTGTCAAAATCACAGCAATTCTTCATGCATGACCTGTCTTGTTTCAGGCCTTCCAGTATGCTCTTTATCTTCTCCCCGTTTGTCTCAGGGGGCTCCCACAGCAAACACAGAGGCCTACAGTTTTCCTCTTGCACCACAAACACAGATCAGATGTAGATGTCAATTTCAAAGGACTCATCTGATCTTCATCAGCCTCCCATCAGGACCTTCTTCTGGTGACACTGGGTGAATCTGGCTGTCATTTCCTTCTCCCCATGGCAACACTGCTGGCTGAGAACCACACCCCTGGTTTCCATTCTTATGAGTTGTGGGACTGCAACAACACATTCCTATGGGAATACCCAGTGCCCCAAGCATCCAAGAGAAGTGCTAGCCCAAACAATAGATATGAAATTTGTTTTTCTGCTCCTCAACAACAGATGGAGTGCCAGATAAAGCACTGCTGTCTTGAGGAGATTAGATCTCAAAGAAATCTTGTTTCTTTACTTTGATAGAAAACAATGTCACATCTGTCCACTGTTTGTTGTTTAAGTAAAAAACAGAACTGCATCAGGTTCTTGGTTGCAGAGGCCACTCTGAATTTTCTGCAAACTCAGATCAAGGGGAATCTTTTCATTGGCTTCAGTGGACACAGGATCAAACAAACATAGTTAAAAAATATTGCAGGATTATAGAATGGCTTGGGTTTGAAGGGACCTTGAAAATAATGACATTTCAAACCCCCTAGAGGCAGGGACAGCTTCCACTAGAGCAGTTTGCTTAAAGTCCCATCCAGCCTGTCTCCACGGGAGAGGTGCTCCATCCCTTTGATCATCTTTGTGACCCTCCTCTGGACTTGCTCCAAGAGGTCCATGTCCTTCCTATGTTGAGGATCCCAGAGCCGGACACAGTGCTCCAGATGGGTCTCAAGAAAGCACAATAGAGGGCTAGAATCTAGATCTGCAGGCCACACTGCTTTGATGCAGCCCGGGATAGGGTGGCTTTCTGGATTGCAAGTGCACATTGCCAAGCTATGTCAAAGTTCT
The DNA here is from genome assembly GCA_013398175.1 of Climacteris rufus. Classification (NCBI taxonomy): domain Eukaryota; kingdom Metazoa; phylum Chordata; class Aves; order Passeriformes; family Climacteridae; genus Climacteris; species Climacteris rufus. The sequence goes on from VZRZ01001375.1 coordinate 270,000, forward strand.
TGTCCACCTTCAAGTCCTTCTTCTCAAGGCTGCTCTCAACCCATTCCCTGCCCAGTCTGTATTTGTGCTTAGGATTGTCCTGATCCAGGTGCAGGACCTTACACTTGACCTTGTTGACCTTCATGAGGTTTGCACAGCCTCACCTCTCCAGCCTGTTGAGGTCCCTGTGGATGGCATCCCTTCCCTCCAGTGTGTCCACTGCCCCACACAGTTTGGCACTGTCAGCAAACTTGCTGAGGGTGCCCTCGATCCCACTGTCCATGACACTCACAAAGATGCTCAATAGTGCCAGTTTCAACACCAAACTCTGACAATACCACTCATCCCTGGTGTCCACGTGGACATCAAGCCTTTAACCATGTGCAGAAGCTTAGAAGACAAGGCGGCTAATGTGCATGTCTCAAACACTGATAGCCCAACATCTGTAAAGCCAACCATGAATTGCTGGTAATAACAAGCCACGGGAAAGAACAAAACATGGCTGGAGATGGAGGCCATGAGGAGGTAAGGGCAGAACTTTCCAGGACAAACATCCTTCTTCTGGCTCCCTGAGATGAGCACAACATAGCACAGGGCAAGCACAGGAATGAGGTTAAGAAGTAGGCATGGACTGTAAGGGGGAGATCAAGATCACCCAAGACCTTTGACAGTAGAACCAGTCCCTGGTGATTCATTTTCTTTCCTTCTTTCTTGCTTGCTTGCTTGCTTTCTTTCTCTTCTTTCTTTCTTTCTCTTTCTTTCTTTCTTTCTTTCTTTCTCTCTCTCTCTCTCTCTTTCTTTTTTCTTTCTTTCTCTCTCTCTTGCTTTCTCTCTTTCTCTCTTTCTTCTCTCTCTTTCTCTCTTTCTCTCTTTATCTCTCTCTTTCTCTCTTTCTTCATTTCTCTCTTTCTCTCTGTAGTGGTTTAGCTGTGGTTGACTGCCAAAGCTTCCACTAGAGCTGCTTTCCCCTCTCCCCTTCTACACTGGACAGGGGAAGGAATCTATTGCTGAGATAAGAACCCTAGCTAGAGAAAGTTACAGCTAAGACAAGGTCAGTGCTTATAAGTGATAAAGTGAATTTATTACAGAGTTACAGGAACAAGCAAAAAAAAATCTTTTAAACACTCTTTCTCCATCGTTCTCCCCCACCAGCCCCTTCAACAGCCTCACAGCCCTCCCTTCTCCCAGAAGGTAAGGGGAACCCAGGGAGGGGTTTTTTTCTCAATTAGTTCTTAGTCAGTCTTTCTTTCTCTCTCTCCTTTGGCACTTTGACAAGGTTTGCAGAAGTTGGCAAGCAGCCTGCCCAGACCTGCCGCCACCGTTTTTTCTCCCTTCAGAAATCAGGTCAGGCTGATCCAAACCTAGGGTGGGGGTGACACACAGCTTCTTTACCTCACTGACTCCTGCAGTCTAAGTCTCCAGGAGCAGAAGCATTGTTATCTGTGTCCATTCCTCACCAGACCAAAATCCCTTCTGTAGGAGATCACTCCCTTCTGCCCCATAGTGGGCCGCAGAGACATCTTCAGTTTCAATGATTTAAGAGCCTCCTCCTCCTCTCTTCTTCTTCTTGGCTGGCCTCATTGATATTCATATCTGCTGTTTCAGTTGTTTGCTGTACTCCTTTCCTCTGCCTAACAACTACATATCTATTGGTACGTGATTCTAGCTACAATGGCGCACGCGTGCGTAGTGCTGTGACTGCTCCTTAAATATGCTGTCACAGAGGCCTTACCTT
>VZRZ01001375.1:272035-292143 GCA_013398175.1 Climacteris rufus
AAGGGGTTCACCCCCAGGCAGGAGAGGGGATGGGCACGGGGCTGCTGGGGTCTCATTCCCCTCTGTGCCCACAGCTCAGGGATCCAGCATGGTGCTGCAGGAGGCCAAGGTGCACCTCATGGACACGGAGCTGTGCAACAGCAGCCGCTGGTACGCAGGGGCTGTCCACCCCCGCAGCCTGTGCGCTGGGTACCCACACGGCGACATTGACACCTGCCAGGTAGGAGAGGACAGGCTCCCCCTCACCACCCAAAAACCGCCAGACATAAGGTGGGCCTGGCATGGTGCCCTCCCACCCCTGGGTCCCCACCACTGCCTGGGCTGCCCTTCCCTTCCCTTCCCTTCCCTTCCCCACTTCCTTTCTTCTGCACTTCCTTCCGCACTTCCTTCCTTCTGCACTTCCTTCTTTCTGCACTTCCTTCCTTCCGCACTTCCTTCTTTCCACACTTCCTTCCTTTCACACTTCCTTCCTTCCTCTTTCTCTCCTTTTTCTCTCTCTTTCTCTATCTCTTTATCTCTCTTTCTCTATTTTTCTCTCTCTTTCTTTCCCTTTCTTTCTCTCTTTCTTATTCTTTCTCTCTTCCTTCCTCCCTTCCACACTTCCGCATTTCCTGCCTTCCTCCCTCTCTTTCTCCCTTCTTCTCTAATTCATCTCTTCCTTTCTGTCTTCCTTTTCATCCTAACCCTTTACCCAAAATCCATTGCCATGTGCTTATATAGTAGGTCAGGGACTAACTAATACCAATTCCATGTCAAGTGTGTAGTTTTTGTGGACCATCAGACATTTGTTAGTTCTTTTGACAACAAGCATTCATGAATCTTGGGTCCTTCCTTCCCCTTAAGAGTGGGATGTCACACCACAGCTTTTTGAGTGTGTCCATCCAACCAATTCCTTATCCAACAAGAGGTCCAGCCATCAAATCCATGTCTCTCCCGTTCAGAACATCTGCTCCACAATCTTATTGGGCACCTTTTTTGGGATTTAATGCTTCTGACCTTGGAGGAGGTGATCCTTGTATATTAAACAGCTTTTTTTGCATTCCTATTCAATCCAGGCCTTTATCCCATGGTATTCTACCAAGCAGATCTCTGAATAAAACAAAGTCTGGTCCAGATATAGAGGTCATCCACCACATCTCTGTGATGCCAATAAGATCATAGCTCTGCAGGCATGCATGCGTCTCTAACTCCTCTTGTTTTGTTCCCATGCTGCATGTGTTTGCACAGAGGCAGATGGGAAACACATTTAGAAAAAATCTACTATGGATGCTGACTCTGCTGAAGCACACTGGCCATTCTGCTCACTGCTCAAGTCCTTGGCCTATGCTAGGTTGTCCCAGTGAAGTGCTTTTTTATTCCATTGCTACATTCAAGTGGTGTGAACAACAATTTGTGAACAAATTTACTACTCTTCGGAAACCAAGACTCTGAGAAAAAACAGACATTGATATCACATACCATGAATTTTTCAGATTATTCATCAGAAAACACGTCTTCATTTTCTCTGTTTGCAAATATGTTCGTTTTCTTCTTTTTGTGTGTGCAGCATCCATATTAAAACAATGCCTTACTGCAATATGGTCAGTCTCAGTGAGAGGAAATGAGGTTTTGAAAGCTTCAGGAATGGAGATAATTAAATTACTGCTGACTAGCAAAGTCTTCCATCTTGTAATCAGAGAAGAAATCTCCAGAGTAAGCAGAGAATATCTGACTCATGAAGAAGAGCATAGGAACAGAGGCTCCAAAATACTGATTTTAGGTACCTGGAGGGTTGACTGAAATCAATGCACTGACTCATGACCACAGGGCCCAAGATAAGTACAGTACATAATGTACTCCTAAGCCTGGAAAATCTCTCCCCCAGAATCCAACTTGAAGCTTCAGTTAACAAAATCTGGGTCACTTCTATTTTTTCAAAGCAGCTAAAACCAGATAAGAAGAAAGAAAAGTTACATATTCCACAGTAACAATTGCAGTTTAATTGCTCATAGGTTACAGTCAAAGTTCAGTTTTGCTCCATGATCACCAGGATGGGGTCAAGCTGCAAAAGGTTCCCATGAGAACAGAGGCATTTTCCAGTGATGCAGAGCAGGTGTGCTCCTAGCCAAAATGGGATATGATTTCTTGTGTTTCCAAAGTCTGCATTTACTTTTCTACAAGACAATCTTCCCAGAAGCCAATGGCAGGATCCTGGAAATGCATAAATGGAGTTGTTTGTAAGTTTAGAAAAATTTATGTTATGGCTACATATCTGACAGCATAAATAAATCCATAGGATATATCTTTCTTTATGTGTCCACTGTGTAAGATCAGAACATGGAGTATAAGCTGCTCATCCTTCTTTCTGCCTCCTGCATTTATTTCCTTTGGCAAATTAAAGCCTTTCTTTTAGTAGAAGGCTGGTAAAATTATTTCCCCAGGATACTGCAGCAATTTAAATTTAGACATAACTACTTTTCTTCCCATACCCTGTTTTTACCATATGTGACAGTTCCTTTGTGTTGTGCTTTTTGTTTGGTTTAGGTTTTTTGGGTTTATTTTTATTTTTGCATTATAAAATCTTATTTTGGAAGCTCTAGTCCAGTCAGTGTGTTTTTACAAGAACCTAATACAAGTGCTCCAGAGGATAAGGAGTGGTTCAACACAAGATGAGGAGCAATTTTTTTTCTTGTAGTGCAAAGCATGATGAAGATCCAGATAACTGCCAAAAGAAATACAGTTTGTTCTCTCCAGAGGAATAGGGAATTCATTGTGTGCTCAGGAGGCTTAAAAATTTATTATTAACCTGCCTTGCTAGGTTTGTTCTTGGTGGGTTCAGCATTTCATTGCCTTATTGATCACAAGCACTTTGGCAGATTGGAGCTTGAAGCTCGCTGGAAATTCAAAGGTTGAATCCTAAATAGCTGATTCATTTAAAGTTCAGCTCTTAGTAGGTAAACTATGAGCTCTCTGCATCTCATGTCTGCAAATTTCTGGGAAGCCATGAAAGGCAGATTTTAAAAAAAAACCAAAGAGTTTTTGACTGCCAGTTTTGTTCCTAGCACGTTGCATTAATTTCTCTGTGCACATATCAGCTCTTGCTATTATGAAACTTTAGGTACTCCTCGTCATTTTGTAGTACATAAAAAAGTGCTCTTGAACGCATAGGACTGTGTTATCAGCAAAGTGATAGGTAACAGAGCTCATCACAGCAGAGCATGAAGCAACTTAGAAAGGATTCTGGAAGTGGTACCCTTGTATGTGATAGAAAGTATGCTCCAGGTAAATTTATGTTCCCTAGTGTAGTACAGCACTGTGAGGGACAGTTTCATTTAATTGTAGTCTTCTATTACACAGTGGGTTTGAGGGAAATGAAGAAGATTATTTTCTATCTAAACAAATGGAACAGATCATAAACATAGTTTGTTACACAATTACAAAAAAAAAAAAAAAAAAGAATAGAGACAACTAATAGGTCCAGGTATAAAAGTAGCACTCATCACTACTGCTGAGAATTCTGGGGACTAACCTGGAAGAAAAATAGCCCCCTATACCAACATTTAGGTAGGCATCTGCAATTTTTCTCAGTTTTCTGTGTGACCATATGGGAGACAATTAATCTCTCTTTGATAAGCAGAGAATTTAAATAAGATTTGCCCTTCTAAAGGAACTGCAGCGAGTCCGCTCTGAAACAGTCATTGCTTACAATGACGCCATACTGAAATATATCAAGTTGATTCGGTGTCATTTTCACGTTATACTGTCCTCAGTAGCTCCCCTGGATTGATAGGATGGATTTGACAGGACAATAAACTGCCTCAAATTTTTAGTAAGAATTTTTTTTCTTTCAGTGACCTACACCAAAATTGTAAATGCTGACTTTGTTAACAGCACAAGATCATGTAATTCAGCAACAGTAAAAGATCAGGAACTATTAGGTGATTATCCTTAGACCTTGCTTTGGGACTATTTAATTGTTGTCATCAATTCCTTAGGGATTTTTCTGTGTGGAATAAATCTTGCCATTGCAGCTAAGATCTAATTAGCACACTCACCCTGCCAGTACATCTCTGGAGATGAAGACATTGTCACAAACTCTGAGACAAGACTCAGTAAAATCAAAGGTAGTTAATCACTTAGTTTCAAACCTTTGACATATTCTTCCCTCTGAAGTACAAAAAGTACTTCTCAATCCCATTAACTGGCAACAGAGTTGAGAATTCTGACATCAAAATGCTATAAAAAAAAGGAAGAAAACTCTTGACATCCAAAAAGGGCAAGTAGGAAATCATGAGTGTTTAGTTATATGCTGTAGCTTTTCAGAGGAACACGAGAAAATTTAGTGTAAGTCACTTCTTTTGCTCTAGCCCTTTTTTAGCAGGCACACTAACCTCTTCCTTATGTAATTCTAGGTAGTTCTCTTGCTTCCCGAGAGACTGGGGAAGACATGTTTGTAGTGTAAGTTGGTAAGGGAAAATATGTGGTTCATCTTAACCATCCAACCAAACAGCAATAATGGTGTTACAGTAAGAGACCCACTCAGGCTGTATATTGCGGCAAGATGGGCTTGCTATGACAAATCTGGAGAACTGTTTTCACCTGTGAACATCCATGGCATAAAAAAAATCTCAGACCATTGCAGCAGCAAGCAACCAGCTTAGGCTGATGGCTCAAAACCCACTGTAGAGATGAGATGCATGTTTCTAATTTCCTCTTTGTGGAATCAGCTTTCCTCATCCTTTCTGTGGCTGGCCACGCTCAGTACAATGTTTTGATAGGGCAGCAGGGGCAAATCCCATGGAGCTCACAGCCCACATCAAGATAAGAGCTCTACAGCAAAAGGGAGAGAAGAACGTTGTGTAGAAGGGTTTGCTGTCTCTGCTGTACATTTCTCATAGGCATGCCTTTGTTTCACAGCAACAAGACAAAGGCATTTCATTTCCCACCAGCTTAAATTCACTAAAGTAACAAAAAGAGCCTTTTCAAGGGAGAACAATAATCAGTTTCAAAGACTTTGAGGTCTTGGTTGGGGTCTCCAGTTTTTCTTGCCCTCTCCTCATATGCAGGACCTCATAGCAATTCAGACAGAAGGGTATGGAACAGACGAAGTGTTAACCTCTTGCATAGAAGCATTCATCCTCCAGACAGTCAGTCAAGGCAAGAGTAACAAATCCATTTTCTTTCTCTCTCTTCATCTAAATGGTGTTCTTTATCTGACACAGTAGTGAATGGGATGTTTTGCAGTAGCACCTTGGCTTTTTGCTGTGCCCATGTCATAAAACAGCAGCTCAAAGCACTTACCTATGGGGTTATTAAAACCCAGCCATTCTCATGTTATCCTCCTCAAGCTAGGCAAAGAGAAGCAGGCTCTCTATTTTATTTTCTGAGTACTTTGACATCATTGATAAGACTTCAGTAGCTGGGTGCAGGGTGTGGGAAGCAGGGGAAGAGGGAAGAGAGAGACCTTAAATCCCACTTTGCATGACATCAAGTGGCAAGGAGTGTTGGAAGGAAAAACATCAATAATGGAGCCTGCACATAAAAGTGACCATGCACATCAATAACATGCTCAGTTGATTGTGCTGTTCTGTGCCCCAACACCATCTAGTACCTTCCCATCATAAAATATCTGTGCATGTCTAGCAAAGCCATGAACCAGTAGGAATCCGATTTCTTAAGAAAATTACATCGCTTCAGGCCATTAATGAATAGGTATTCTTCAAATGTAAAAAAACAGTAATTAGAAGGATCAAATAAGAATACACTTGACTAGCTTTTTTTTTGCATCACATGGGCTTTGTTAGATCAAAAAAGCTGGTTGGGCTTTCTTGGCCAAAGCCTCAGCCTGTTTGGTAAGGGCTCTAGTTATCCAAACTGCTGCTAAAACCTGGAATCTTTCCATGTAATAATTTTTGCTGAGAAGCTGAGAGAAAAGCCTTTCAAATCTCAGTGTATGCTGCCACAAGAGAAGTCCCGTGTTAGTGGAAGTGTGTCTTTTACAAACAGTAGAGTTCTTTAAAAAATACTATCATGTAAGCACACACAGAAGAAGCTAGCACAAACTCAGTGATAAAACCAGGAACTTTGATACTGAGAGAAGGAATACTGTTGCCTTTGAGATGCACCCGAAGGAAAGGGCTCTACGTGTGCAGAACAGAGAAGCCATCAACAAGCTCAGCCCAGCCTAGAGCCAGGGCAGAACAAACAGAAAAAATAGAAACACTTCTCTGTGTCTGTCCTGGCTGCACTGCAGGAGTGAAAGAAGATGCTGTTTCATGCCTGCTAATGGACACATCCTGGCACCATGTCAACAGGTCAAGTATGCACCCTGTGATTACCTTTCACACTTAGTAGATACTGATGTTTATGAGTTCAGGTACTTAGTGTTCTTGACCTTATCTGCTTCAAGGGTGGAAATCCATCATCTGCAGCATTTTTGTCAAAGAGATTTGTAGAGTGTGGGAGGGTAGGAAGTTTGCACACTGGCAAAAAGGTTGTGTGCAGATTTTTAAGTTGGGCACAAGCTTCTAATTCTGGAGTATTTTCAAGAAGAGTGGGAAACATGGTGTGCATTTCACCGCTGATAGAAAATCTCCCTTTTATTTATATATTCAAACATCCGGGGCATCTTTACTGGTAACAGCTTGCCTGTCACTTTCCCAATGTCGCAGATTCCTCAGCCCCAGTTCCTGCTCTTGTTTGACTTCATTCTCACCGTATAAAGAAACTAGCCCCTCCTACACGTGTGTCAGGAGAAAAAAAGCATGTCTTAGAGACACACAGTGCTGATTATCTGAAAACAAGGACAACACACTGACAGCATGACTGCAGCTGGCTCTAAAAGCACCTGCTTGCTCTCCGGACTGTCCATCAATATTCCATATCTCACCTGCTTCCCTGCAGCCACTGCAAGCCTGAGGACTCTGTCATATTATTCAGTAATGCTGTGTGAAAATATTATTTGCCTGGTTATTCAGGCTTGTGTTTGTAAAATGACTTTTCTTGGGCACTAACTTAATCAGCCTTTATCAGAGCAAATGTGGGGCTCCCAGGAGAAGAAGGTGCCAACTCATGCTGGAAGAGAGACAGCAACATTGCAGACAATGGAGAATGTAGGAAGCAGGAGGATGATTTGCTTCAATGAATTTAATTAGAAGACATTAACAATATTTTTCCACTTTGCCCTGTGGCTTTTCCCGCTTTGATATCATCTGAAAAGTATATTCCAAACAAAAAGCAAGAACTCCACACACTAGAACACTTACTCTCTGAACCTTACCTTAGAAAGGCAGGGCATTTCTACAGCAGAAGAGACAAAGTCTAGGAAGCCACACAGCATTGGGTTTATATGTCCAGGTGCTGACAGCAGGGATATAACAGAGTGGCCTCTGTGCTTAGAATTCAGAGGCTGCCCTTTGCCAGACACAGCCAGCTCCAGCTTCAGAGAGAGAAATGGACTGCAAGCTGCTTTAAAGCCATGATTAAAAGTACTAAGCTGATTACTTAGCATGATGTTTTACCATTACTGGGCACTCCTCTACACAAAAGCTTTGCAATGAACCTGGTAATAGAAGAAGAGGCTCCTCATAGGTAAGCACTTGCTCATAGTTTGATAGCTACAAGTCAAGCATCTGTTCTAAGCTCTTCTAGTCAGTGGTGAGAGGCACACATTGTGGACAGCAACACATCCTATTCTAAGGCATGCACCTGGGACACCATGTTCTGAGATATGCATTTCTCCCTACTGAGTACTAAGGAAGAAATGACTGCCAGCTCAGGTGGAGACAATGAACAGTTTGATAGCTAAAGCTTGGTAAGGCAAACTCCTTCCTGAACCTGGTTATCCCCATAATGATACCAAATATTCCCAAGCCTTCCTCCCCACCTGAATTCATCTCCTTCTTACTCCTTCTTTCTCTCTAGGTGCCCATTATGAAGTTCTTTTATTTTTTTAAAAACATATACTTAATTACGCATTTTCATTCTGACTGATTCATTAAAACTAGAAAGAATCAAGGTTCTTCTTCCATTTTCTCCCGTCCTCTCTCCCTCTCCCTCTCTCTCTCTCTCCCCTCTGCTCCTTCAGCAGGAACGGAAACAACCATAAATTTGGGTTCAGCTAATTAAATCTGGCAATAGCTGTGAGGTAGTCTTCCTGCAATTCTCATTTCCCTACAAGAAGAGTTTTTTGTTGCATACCAGACACTTAGCTCTTTTTAAATTTAGTGCCTATCACTTTGAACAAACCAAAGATCAGTTTAACTAGCTAATGATGACTAACATCAAAGACCTTCCACAGAATTAATGGGTTGCCAGTCAGGATGACAATGTTTGCTACCTGCCCAAAATTATAATTTCAGCAGGGGACTATACAGTAGGAATAGATGAGCTCTTACAATGGCAAGGCTTGGTGCCCCACCTCACTGACTATCCCTGTTCCCCTGTAATCTGGTGGACCTTTCTCAGTGATGCTGCTAAGCTGGATAGTTCCCTCCAGGAAAAGGTCAAGGAACAAGCCTGAAATATTTTCCTCTGCACATTCTGAGACACAGTGCAGTAAGGGTCATCTACTAGCAGCTTTTCTCTGTGGGTTCTGATCTGCCACCACTGACCTCCAACAATCTGAGGCCCTGACAGACTCCTTTAAAGAAGCCAGTCGGTCTTAAGCTTTGCATGGCTGCAGGTTATTTAAATATCATTGGCTAGACAGAGTTTAGGAGAAAATTTTTGGTTTCTGGGGAGAATTTAGATTTTGCTCCAAGAAAGAGGTTTTGTCAGATGTCACTTTATGACCGTCTGAAGAAATTATGACAGTAGTTGTGTGTTGGGACAATCTGTGAAATTGAAGACAGTGTATATTTCTTGCAGCAGAGGGGGGATAAAACTGAAAGAGAAAAGGAGCTTTGGGCAGACTGTGTGAAAGTCCAAAGTTTCAGAGTTGAGTGGAGAAGGATAGAGCACAATGCTGTGTAAAAATACTACTCCTTAGTATTTTTCCGGTATGTAGTATCTAGAAGACTATAGTGATTTTGTCTTCCCGCCAATACATTAAAAATTTATAGCCTTATTTCAGTATCCCAAGTTGTGCTCAGACTTGGTACTTCCCTAGCAACTGTTCCCTTCACTGCAGAAGATTAAAATCATAATATAGTCTTCTCCTGGGCTTTGAGCAGAACAGTTGTGCTGTGGTTTGAACACTGGACCCTATTCTGCTTCTTTTCTTTCCACCTTACAGTATGATGTAAGACTCAGATATGTAACTTAGAGTCAGGATGAATCAGGATGAAATTTGAAGTAGAAAATATGGATTTGTGGTAGAGTGATTTCTATGCCCATCAAAAGTGAAGAGGAGGGAAGGGGAGACACAGTCACCAGTGTTACCCGCCCAGACTTGTTCTCTTCTGTATATGTAGTAGAGATAAGTCACCCTCTGGACTTCATAGGAAAAGAAAGGAGACAAAAAACCACCACAGCTACAATGTGTAGCAGGAATACAATAGCACAGAAAAACTGTAAATACTAAGTTACAACAAGGGTCCAGTTAGATAACCAGAAGTAGTTGCTCTGAGGAGGATTGCAAGAATTAGGGTAACATTAAATGATCTTGTTTCTGTCAGCAGCTGCTTTCACCATCAGCAGTTTAGGAACATCATGAAACCAGGTTTGCATTTGGGTTGTCAGATTTAGCTCTTCTCTGTGAATGGGTGTAATATTTCTTTTTCTAAATCCTGTCATATTTTTCGTTTTCAATTCTGTTTAAAAACTTCAGGCATGATGCTTAATGCAAACTGCACACAGAACCACTGCAACACATCTGAAACTATGACAAGGATTTCACAAGACCTGCAAAACTTTAAATCCCTCCTCCTCTGATAGGTTGTTGGGGTGACTTGCCAAATCCCACTCTTACTGGGCATCTCTGAGAAGTGGCTGAGACAGATTCAATTGTCATATTCTCCTGAGCTTGCATTTTGCAGCATCACCCCTCAGGTGCTCTTTCAACAACAGCTAGAGACTGAACTACTGTGTTAAGATTAAATTCAGAGAGCAGGAGAGTGAGTGCTGTGGGTGGATATGACCACTTTTTAATCAGAAGGAACACTTGTTCACTAAAAAAGTTATTATTCAACCAACTGTAACACAATCAGATACTCTGCTAATGGTTCATTATATATATTCAAAGATATATGCATATGGCTAACTTTACAGCCAGAGGAAAATCTGAGTTCTACCTTTATTCAGATCCAGCAAAGACGACTGAGTCCTGGAGGACATGCCTGCTAATTGATTTCTCTCATTCCAAGTTGTATGGCAGAGTTGGGCAGCATATGCTTAGAGAAACACTTTGGTGCACAATCTTCCCATTCTGTGTGTTTAAATTTTTAAAGCTTTTTTAAGAAATCAAGTGACTCTTAAGTATTTGGTGAAATCAGTTCTTTCCAATTTCTCATTTGTCTTCTGTGTCTCTCTCCTAGGTAAAACTGAAATGGTTTTACAGTGTGTGCAAGTCATGACTACTGGTAATTTATAATTGGTAAACCAAAAGCTCAGAAACATATCCGCTCTTTGCTGTGTTTTGGAAGTGTATAACATGCATACCAAATAAACCTAAAATATATTCTATACATTTACCATGCTATTCTTTATAATTGCACTAAGTGTTGTCATAGTAACACTTTACCAAACTTAACACTGGTTGAAAACAATGACACAGGGCAGAAATGAATTTCTAATTTTCCAGTTTTCTGGAAAAATTGCTATGCTTATTCTTTTCTGAGTAACCACATCCATATCCTTTACCAATTTACATTTTATAAATATTAAAGATACTTGGGCCATATTTTATTTATTACTTTGTGTCCTCTGATCTTCATACAAACTTTAATTTCTTAATAAATTTCTAAATGTAAGATTGCATTTTCAACTGCGGTTTCAAGCTAACTTGATGCTCAAAAAAGATCAATTCATTCCAATTAACATTAATTAAAGTTTCTCATTGATTTCTCTGAGCGGGGGATCAGTCTAGGGACTCTCTTATTTCTTCTTCTCATCTCTATTAAATTGAATAATTTTTACAAATATTACTCTGCTAATCTCTTCAGAGTACAAGCACAAGTCTGTTTTGCCTAGTCTGCCAGGATCTAGTGTACATGAGTGCTTTGCCTTCCTCCACATCACATGAATAATGTCTCAGTCAGATTTCTTCTTAGAGTATTGGAAATCAGTGACATTCCCTAGTCATGCTGAAAAGCAATACAGTTAAGCAGACAAAGGGATTCAAGGAATATGGAGTTTTTCAGCTTTGCCACTAAATTGCTGCGTCATCCTGATGACATCACTTAACTAATTTTGCCTATAGATTGTCTTTTCTCAGCTATCCTGAGCACTTATGAACAACTTTTTTTACCTTCTCTTGCAACACAGAAGTCAATGGTAGTTTTACTATACCTTTGGCTTTAAAAAAATTTCAACCTTCTGCTGTTTTGAAAAAAACCTTTCCATCTTCAATTTTTTTTCATCCTCAGAGCCTGAACTGAACTGTTTTAGTAAAATCAAGACATTCCATTTACAATGATCTTTTTACTTGCTGTCGACAAGTCTCATTTGAAGACCTACTTCAATGTTAAAGAAAACTATTTCCTGAGACAGGGCTGCATCATCAGGCCACAAGCATTTGGTTCTTCTGTTGCTAGACCAAATCTCTTTGAAATGGATGTATTTTCTTCAAGGGTCTTCAACATCAGTGTTTTGAGCAACATTTTCTTCTCTGGCAAGGGGCTGATGGGACTTTCAGAACTACCCACTGCATACTTCTTGTGTCTGAACAGTGATTTTGCTTTAGGTTTCTAATGCTGCTTTGATCAAAGCACAGATACACTTTAGGCAGTCAGTATAAATTTGCCTAAAATTCATCTTGCACCTCTGTTCTTCTGGGAGACGTGAGGAATTTAGTTCAAGGAGGCTACAAGCTTTTACTCACTTCCCTCTCCTCACTCACACCAGGAAAGGGAAAAAGCAATCTGAAACCCATTCATATTTCAGAAAATCACTGATTCAATTCTGATAGCATCAATGGCTTAGGGATAGCTAAGTCATTAGCAAGCAGATCTGTGCCCCTACCCTAACATAATCCAAAACACAATTAAGTGTTTCATTGTTTCTTTTATTTGTCTGAGAGAATGCAAAGCAATTTCCATCTGTAGGAAACATTTTTATAATTAAATGCTGTTGCGGTTCGCTGAGACAGCACGGTCCTGCGGGGCAGCCCCGGATCTGGGCTGTGCCGCCCTGCACAGAGTCAGCCCCGCTGGGGCTGCCCCTGCTGAAACAGAGCCCAGGTTGCGGCCCTCGGTGGGGACAGCCGGAATGCCTGCCCCTCGGCTCTGGCCAGGATTGTTCCCATGCACCCCCGGGGCCAGCCGGCCCCAGAGTGACGGACCTGCAGACAGTGGTCACATTGGGCGGGCGACTTGTCAGTCAAGCCGTGTCCCACCCGTCCCCTCAGTGACTGGCTTGAGTCAGCATTCTGCCTCTGTTTCCTGGATTTTAAAAGTGCTGTGCAAGTTCCGATGCGCCCTCTTTTCCTCCTGTACGTGTTCACAATAAACCTGGACTGCCGTACTGGAGAGGCCCCTCTGTACCATCTCTTTGTCTCTGTCGTGCTTACACCACGAGGTGGGAGAACGCAGTCCCAGCGCCCCTGCACTTACTGCCGCCGTACTCCTGCGAATAGGAGCTGGGGGCAGCGCCGAAGGGTGCTGGTTCCAGTCAATCCGGTGGGCTTTGTGCAGCATTTTAAATGCACTACCTTGCCTTTTCCCCCCCTTTTTCTTTCTTTTAAAAATAATATATCATTTTAATGAGATTCAACAATGGTTCTCAGTAAAGCTGCAGTTTTTGAAAGAATTGGATCTGCCTTTATTTTCATCACTGAACCACAGGCTTGATGGCTGAAACGAGATCCATGGCCATTGTTATGTCACATGATGATTCACAAGAATTTTTCATGGGATGTAATTGCTTTTAATCTGTCCTGGAGAAAAGAAGAAAATTTTTCTGCTCTTTCTATATACAACTGTCTATCTCCTTAATAAAAACATTCATTAGGTCTAGGGCCAAGGGCTAATAATTCACAAGACTTAAAAGCTACCTATTTGACAAGGATTCTGTCGGCAAAACCTTTATTCCTTTGGTAGATATTTCAGGCTAACAATTCAGAAGAGATAATATATCAAGCCTAAGAATGTCCTATTGTATATGAACCAAATTTCTAACCTTATACAAGAATCAATTCTTCCAACCTCGTATCATCGAATTCAGGCTTATGGGCTCTATGTATTTCTATTTCTTTTCCTGATGTATCCACCCAGCCAGTCCAATATCTAGTGTCTACAGTATAAGTCATCTAAGTTTCTTCTTTTCAAGTCAGTGCTGTAACCTAGCATCATCCTTGGCTGTGAATGACTTTTCAAAATTTTCATCTCATATGCATGGTTTTTGTGTTCTGTACCTGTATAAAATGGGCATGCAACTGGAAAAAATTCTTCAACAGTTTGAAATTATTAATTATGTTTTCCTAGTTAAATATGATCTTCTAGCTCATTCAGCCTGTTATGGTTTTGAACATTCTAAAGCCACCCACCAGAATATTTAAACTTAGCTTTGCAAACATTTTCAGGCCATAATCAGTTGAATCTGAGACTCATCCACCCTTAAGTATTTTGAGGAATTCCTACTTATCTGTCAAGAAGAGGTCTTAAGATAGAATTTCCCTCTGACTGGCAGCTGCACAGTTAGCTTCAGGAACAAGTAGCAGAGACCTACCACCATTTGCACACACATTTAAGTTTCTTGTGTAAGTTAATGACACAAGTTAAGCAAAGTTTGTCAGGACTTAGAGTTGAAGGACAGAGAAAATACTGTTCAATACATAGTGAATGTCTCCAATTATGTAAGAAGATATTATATATAATATCAGGTTATGACATTTTATTATTAGTTGACAGTGATATTGTTTCAAGAAAGAATAATCACCTACAGGCTGTGTGAAAAGCAATCATGGAGCAGAATGGGTGATACCTTCTGTCAGATAAACAACCATCCCATGCACACATACCCCAACAAAACAAGTTTAACTATCCACACAGGAAGCATTGTAAAGCTTCCTCCTTTGCACTCTGTGCAGTATACATGGCAAAACAACCCTGCACTTTTTCCCCAAGAATATACTGGTTCAGAACAAAGAATCAAGAGTACACCAGCTCTTACAGATTTAACAAACAGGGAAAAACAACCTCTAGGTAGAATAGACAAAAACATTGGGATTATCCTAACAATACAATTGTTCAGATATTGATCTATAAATCTGCTTTTAAACAAGCTAAATACTGTAGGACGTTTCTTTGCAGTTTCTAAATAAAATTATAAATAAAATTGTCAGCTACTTTGAATTGTAGACAAAATTTTGGGTTTTTTTTTTCTAAGTGGAAAATATTCATGCATGTATTATCTTTTTAAAGCTTATAATCAGCAACCTACTGTGACTTTGAATTAATTGGCATTATTTTTTTTCTGCTTTTAGGGTGGTGTGGAATCCAAATTTGGAGGGTCATAGACTCAAAAGAAGCTTGTACCTGTTCTTGCTGTGCTTCACAATGGTCTCCACAGTGGGATGTCTTAAATGAATGGTGTAGCACAAGGGATAGGAAGCATAACAAATTTAAGTTCTGCTGTCATTATCAAGATAGCAGTCTATAGCAGAATGATTAACAACATTTCCTTATCATGGTGTTTTTCTCTCAGTTGCAGTCTCATCTTCCTAAAATGTTCTGCCTCCCAGCTCAAGGCAACCAGTCAGCTAAAGGAGCCAGACAAGGACCTGTAGTATCATAAACTAGTTGTTTATGTGGGATGGTGGAAGTCATCTATCTGTCGTATATCTAGACAGACCCTTGTCATATATCTAGACCACACCACACCCCTTCTCTGCAACTGCTTTTCCTGTCATTTTCCCCAGCTCTCTAGCAGTGCCTACAGGACAGGGGTAACCTGGGCAAGAATATGCTGCCCTTCTCCTGCAGGACTGTGGAGACCACATAGAACTTATAGCCTTATCTCAGACGAGAGGGAAACAGAAGCCAGTCTGAGACCACAGAATCATAGAGACTTCCAGATCAACAAGTCCAGCCATTTACCTACCACCACTGTGTTCATCTCTAAACATTATCCCCAGGTGCCACATCCACATACTTGTTTAACACCTCCAGGGATCCTCCTCTCCAGACTGCAGCGGAAGTGAATTCTACTTAAACGTTACTTCACCTTTCACCCTGTCACAACCACCATAATTTCTGTTTTGGGAAGACTGAAGCTGCTTACTTGGGTGCAATTTACTGCATTTCCCAGATTATAAAGCCACTGCAATTCCTGAATTTTCACAAGCACTGCTCATAACTATGAATGAGGTTCTTGCCTATAAGTTCTTCTTTTCTGAACCAGGAGCTATTACAAGTTTTAGCCACTGTGATTAGGACTATATTGCATGCAAGACCGGAGGTTTTAGAGGAGCTGAGCTGCATTAAAAAGCATAATTGATAGAAAGTGCATGGATTACCCTACTGAATTAGACTTCTGATAACAGTGTTGTGTTCTGTTATCAAAACCATGATAAAACAGTCCAACATGGCCTTTTTTTAGCTCTGCACCAACTAATAAATTAGTCTATTTCAGAGACATCTTGTCGTACAGCTTCCAGTGTTATTTTCCATTCATATTGTGAAGTTGTTCACTGTGACCTTGCAACAGTAAAGCCAGGGAGACCTGGCATTTCCTAGCAAGACCCAGGTGCTTTAATAACCATTACTTCACTTAGCCAACGGTTCAGAACTTTCAAGTTTGATTTTAATTAGAGGAGCTGTGACATTTTTAGCATCTTTTAAGCAACTCTCTTACTTCACAATCATGATACTCTGATTACAGAACACTCAGTGAATAGGCACTGTGCAATGTTGCTGTAATATAACGGCACTAGGAAGAGCCACAGTTTTATCCTGTGGGGGTTTTACCAAAGTCCTTCAAAGCCATTCTTACCTAGAATTAAGCTTTGAACTTTTTATTTTAGATTTCTTTGTCAGAATTATTTACAAAGTTATATGTGCACAACAGTTCAGAGCTTACCACATTCCTTCTGAGTCATCACTGAGCAAATGTCAAGACATTTTCCTTAAAAAGCAGAATTACATTTTGCATTAAAAGCTTGCAGGGTGTATGGATCAGGTTACAGAATGAAATTCATGCTGTTTGGTGCTATCAGGACAGACAAAGCACTTGTAGTGGTTTCTCTGCACCTCAACTACCCCCACCCCCTGTAAAACAGCTGTTTCCTCAATTCCCTATCACATCAGATTTGGGGGAAATTGAAGAATTTTTACATTTTGATTTTGAACCAAAAATTCAAATTTATTTCTAAACTACTTTCCACTGCTAGAGGTTAACAGTTCATGTCAGCCAAATAGGTATACTTTTTCATTTCTGGGCATCTTACTAAAAGCAGATGACAAATCAGAGATAGTCTTTCATAGAGCTATTGTGGTTATGCCGGTGCTCTTATTCACACTGCTCTGTGGTTAAGACACTTGCCAAGATACATGTTGTAGAATTAGACAGGGAGGAGCTTCAAACTATTATCTCCTATCAGGTTTTCAAGTATTGGTTTTGTCTGCCTCAAAAACATGTATGAAAACATGTATGAATAATATAGGAAAAACGCAAGGGGTGCCCAAATCACTGGGACTGGAAAACAAGATGTCTCAAAACTGCCCAAATTGTGAGTCTTTTTAAAAAGCATAAGGTCACTGAGCTTAAAACCTTTCACCAAAGAAGTTTAATAAAAGGTATGGTTTCATTGATGGTCTTAAGCAGATTTAATTTATTTTAATGGGTTCAAACTCCATGTTACTGTTGGATATTTGCTCCTGTTACTGTTGTACAGTAACTGTTGCTCCTGTAACTGTTGTACAGTAACTGTGGCACCTCTAACATACGTGCATTCAAGTGGATCTTTAAATTGAACAAAAGAGACAGAGAGTTTATGTAGGTCAGTTCTCAGTTATGACAGTGTGGGAATGCAGAAGCTCAGGCAAAGCACCCTGCTTTCTGTTCCTTTCCTGATGCCTCTGTAAGTGCTCTCAGTATTCAAAAATCCCAGGTTTGCCCTTGAGAAATAGCTGTATTTTGCAATGAGAAGCTGCCTGTTGGAAACCCAGAGCCAGTCAGTAGAAGGAAATGAACACAATCTTGTTTGTTTCAAAATCTGATTTTGCATTTGTGAGTCAAGAAGAGGTAAGAAGCAGTGTTGGAAACAAGAACTGACCATTTTATTTGAATGGCACAAGTGAACATCCAGAAGGCAGAAGAGAAAAATCAATACAAATGTTGATCTGTTGAGTTCTCTCATAATCTGTAATTTCTTTTGCCCTATCACTGTGATGACTTCTGCAACCAAATTCACTCACAAATTCGACAAAAAGTATTGGTGATCAGACCTGCAACTCCAGTTTCTGGAAGGGCCCAGAGGATACAAAATGTCTTTTACACAGGCTCCAATGTGACACATCAGAATGAGAGGCAGATAAGAAGTAGCATGACAGGCCTTTCCCCTTGACACTCACTAAGCCTGTCAAACAAGGTCGAGTGCTAAATCTCTGAGAAAATTGAAGCTTAAACAAGGGACTGCACACATGTGTCAAGGCAAAGAATGTTCAGAGTAGTTCTGAGCCAGTTAGATTCCTGTTCCTTTCCTCCCAGTGTCATATTCCCTGCAGGAATAGGGATATCCTTATCTCTGAGCATAACTTGTCAGCTTCTTATTTGACATTCTCCCACTTACTGTTCAAAAGGAAGTTCTGAAGTATCCCCTACCTCTATCCACCTCCAAATCCACACCTAAAGCATATGGCACCACAGAATTGCCTTAAACCACTTGCCAGACACCCGGTCTGAATGACAGAAGAGTGGACATTCATCCAAAAGTAGACCAGTGCTTTTCTACTTGTTTCTGTTTGCAGATCATTCTTCCCTAGCAAAAGTCTTGGAGGAGGAAAAGACACTTTCACCATGCACTAAAATTTTACAATGGCACATTGCTTTCCTTTGTAATAACCCGTAAGAAATATAACACATACCTTTACCCTACCCCCACATTTAAAACCATTGTTTTGGGATGGGATGATCACTTTTCAAACACCTGCAGAGAGATGAGTACATAGTCTTCTCACTGTTCAAGTCAGACTCCTCTAGCAAGAGCTTAACATGAAGCCTCTCTTGCAGCTCTCAGCTTGATCTGTGGTCCTCAGTTCCTCCTCTGGAATCTGTCTTCTTTCTCATGACAGGGAAGAAAGGCAAATGAAGAGCAAAAAAACCACATCAAGACTGAGAGACTGTTTCAGGAGCACATATCAGTTATTGGCTTTTTTTATTGAAAGTTAGGATGAAAACCAATTCTCTGTAATAGAAAGGACTGATTTGAAATGGCTGGAAGACCAGATGGTACATGGATAGGAGGCACTGGTGATGCACTTTCTGATTTACAAAGCACCATCAAACTCTTAGGAATTAACTAAAATAAGCTTGCTTTTGTTAAATAGAATCAGACTGACTGGGCCCTGTGTCAAGTCAAGGAACTGTTCTCTCAGATTTCCAGAAGGCTCTGTGTCATGTCCAAAGCTTTGTGGAGATTCAAGCATGCTTCAAAAATATCTTTCTCTGTTTGTTCTTTATAACTTATTCATCTCTCGTATGAGAACTGACCAAAAGCAAAAACGCTGCAGAGAAGAGTTATAGCATTAGCAATGAGGGATGGATTGAGATTATCTCAGAAGACTTGGTCTCCCAAAACTTACAGCCTCACTTCTGGATCAAAAGTCAGCTAAATTTAAGCCACAAATTAGAATTCCATGAGTGAAATCCCTATGTTAGAGGAAAATAACTCAAAGTGGACAGGGGCAGAAATGTCTTCGTCGTTTAACTGGAGATTGTCTGCAGAAAGCAGAGGTGCTGGTCTTACCTCATTGAAGGCAGCTTACCAGCTCCTTCCCTTCTAAACAAACCTAACCATCACTGCAAATTATGGTGCATTGGAATCTATGATTACAACACCAAAAAGCAGAAAGCGAGAATTTTCTAGCCAGATATGCAGTGGTATCAAGCACACACACGTTGAAGCTCATCCTCTTCCTGCTTCTCTGCAACACTGTTTTTCCACTTTCGGCTTTGCAGGCCAGGTTTATATTTAAATTGGTAGGTTCTGCCTATAGCATCTTAGCCACTCATTAAATGGAAGAGAGAAACACTTTCAGCACCACCCACAAGTCAACACCCAGGGATTCAACAGAAATTTCAGAATATGAGAGAACAATTGAGGGATTTTCAAGAGAGGTACATGGGATGCCTCTATCCCCAAAACAACTTGGTAGCAGCTGGAATAATCTTTCAATCAGGCATGCAACTCCTGATTAAAAAGCACCTAGAAGTCCAGTTGTGTTTTCAGTATTATCTAAGGGGCAGTTTATCATCTGCCTTTCTCACATCAGGCCTTTACTTGGACTATTTCTATTTTTATCTCTGGCTGAAGAATCCTTCCTCTAATTTACAGTCAGCCTGTTAAACAAGGAGACAGAATTTACAACCCTGTAACTGAGCACGACAGAAATAATCAACCAGCAGTTGTAAAATTAATAGTGAGATCCTACAGAACTATATGGTGCCAGTTTTAAAAGTAAGCTCAGGCCTGTTATGACCCTAAACTTCTAAGGGGCTGCTGGGAGGGCTGGTTTGGGACCAAGAGCATAAAGCATTGTACATACTTCACCATACTTGGTTTAGGCCGATAGTCTTGCAAAGACCACGTCAACAGTTCCTGGAAATGACTGGAAAACTGAATGTGGTGGCCTGGAGCTGAAAGGCTGCATTCTTCTTCCCTCCAGCCTAACCAAGGAAAAGAAATTCCTTCATGAAGTCTTCCTCTCAAATAAATAACCTGAATCTGTGCTACCCAACAGGAGCAGACATAGAGACAGGATTCAAGATTGTGCTGAAAGGGAGAGGAGAGGAGAGGAGAGGAGAGGAGAGGA
>VZRZ01001375.1:292293-319170 GCA_013398175.1 Climacteris rufus
GAGAGGAGAGGAGAGGAGAGGAGAGGAGAGGAGAGGACCCTGGAAAACCATAGACAATGTAAATGATGAAAGGGCAAATGCTTCCCCAATACTCCCTGCTTCTCTCCCAGCAGCAGTCAGTTTGTGTTCCCCAAACTCTCACACAGTCAAAGTAAGGCCACAGCTTTCCTCCTGCATCAGCAAGAGGATTGCCCTCGCCTGGAGTTCTGGAGAGGGAACTTTGCACTGGAGTCTGGTAAGACTGAGTCAGCTCTATTAATGACTGCTTCAAAACTGGCCAGTGAGGAAGAGGATGGTCTCCTTGAGACCATCAGAAAGGCCATATGAATTGCCAGTCACTATAAACAGAGCATGCAAACCATCCTTTCTTTTCCCAGCTTCACCATAAGCAACAAGTATCCATGGGGAATGAAGACACACAGCAGACAATGCTATACATCTATGACAAGCAAAGCACGGTTCAAACTTTATCACCCTGTCCCATGCGTGAACCCAGACCTGGCCTTGTACGAGCCCTTCTTCTTTCAGGCATGGGGTGACTAATTTTCTCTGACAGTCTTAAATCCCAGGCTGATGAAACTGAAAGCACTGCCAGAACAGATGCAGAACTTAATGGTGATGCCAGTACAAAGTCACATCTTGCTCTAAGGAAGCACCAGCATTTCAAAAGCTGAGCCTGGCTCTGATGACTTTCATCAGAAAAGAATGATGCATCCATTAGCTGAGCCATGAAGGCATCAGGCTGCATTCTCAAGCGGGCATAATTCCACTGGTCTCATTAATTCCTGGTGAGTTATCTGATCGTTCAGGAATCAGATAACAAACTGCCCAAAGAAGAGACATAACGTGGCTATTGCCTGATTTTAAGCAGTAATGGGATTTATTTGGCTGCAGCAAAAATGGAACAGACCTCTTAATCCTATCTGGTGACCTTCACAGTCCTTGAATCAGCTTGACACAAAAAAGAATCAACAACTGTACAAGTCCTTCCCTTTGCATCTGATTTGTAATCTAGGAAAACAATTTACAAGAAAAAATGGTGTATCTGTATTATCAGAGGCAATGGTAGTGATCAAATTACTCTCATGAAATTTTCTGCATTTTGAGGCTGACACAAGCAGTATGATCCAAAAGGATCTAAAAGACAGAGCTGTCTACTTTTAAAGAGAAGATGAATTAAAATATTTGGAGTGGCTTTGTTGGAAAAAAGACAGATTTCCTCCAGTCACTTAGTCAAATTTTATACCATCCTGACTAAGGGGTTTTTTTTCCATCAGGGAAACAATATATAATTCCCCAAAGCATCAGAGCAGCAAATAAGTTCCTCTGCTTCTTGATGTTTTTCCTCGCTGGGATTTAGCCAAGAAAAGATTCTATGTGGTCTTAGCTCGACTGGCTAAAAGAATTCTAAGTGACAGAGGTAGGGATGGCAACCAATTCTAGAGACCAGTGGCAGTGGGAACATGGGTCATACAGATGCTGGGATGGCCTTAATTTCTAAGTCCATCTGCTGCCTGTGGAGGTGTCCACATTTTCAGAAGAAGAAACCCCATTTACACAAGCATTAGACTATGTCTCTAGGCCTCCAGCTCAGAAATGTGATTGCCTACTCAACCACTGCATGACTTTGGGTAAACTGCCCAGTTTCTCCACTTGTAAATCACACACAGAAGGGTTAAGTAAAAATTAATCATAGTCCCATTATTAATCGAATTAATAATTGATATTTAGTAGATACTACATTATACATCATATAATCTATATAATTAACATATATAGAATATAGATAATTAAAATAATTAATAATCATTTAAAAATTAGATTTCAGAGATCTCTTGGGAAAAAGTCTTTCCTCTGAGAAGCTGGGCCTTGCAGGCTCATGTGAACAAGATCTTCATTCAGCCACATTTAAATCACAAAGAGGCATCAAAAAGTCAGAAACATAGGTAGTAGGTATTTCAGAGGTGAATGCACAGTTGCACTGGTACTGGAAGAGAACTTGCAAATGACCATTTGTTGATGTACATACTTTGTGTCTTTCCAAGTACACGAGCCAACTGCTTGGAGTTTCAATGAGGAAGGTTTGAAACATCATTCAGATATCCTTCCTAGTTAAATCACAGCACTAATAACTGTATGTCATCTGCCTGGGTTTACTTTACACCCAGTCCTGAGTGTGTGAACCCTCTCAATATTATATCAGGAGCACGCACAGGTTTTGTCACCCAGTAAGACAAAAGCTGTTCAGGTGAGAATTTCAGCTGAATGACTGTACCGGACACCCTAGTCAGTGAGTAACAGTAAAACGGGCAGCATTTCAAGAGATATTTCAGTAACTTCAGAAGCATCACCCAGTGGGATTTTGTTAGCAAGTATCCAAAGTGACATCTACTGGTCTAGATTTGGACTAGTGCAAAACACAGAAATCAAGTTAGAGCAAGGGAGAGCTGCACAAAAAGCAGACTAATGAGCCCGAAATGCACTAGTGGGGTAGTCAGCACCTGCTGGGTTGTGATAAATAATTGAACGTCTTACTATTATGGAAGCAGATGAAAATTATGCCAGTTTGCTTCCAAGCTCCAATGGTTTGCCTTCCCAATATGAATTTTAAAAAATGGCCTAAAGCTACAGCACAGGAAGGAATGCATGCAGCTTTTCCCATCAGGGAAGTTTTATTAGTTTAATGCTAAGAGATAAGGCTTAGCACACACATTTTCATTCAGACCACATAAGGAATTCTATAGATCTATGTGGTTCGATTCACCAAGACCAAGACGTTGCATATTCTGGGACTTCTAAGGAAACATAAAGATGAAACTTCTGGGTTTAGGTAGGATCAGATTTTCTTAAATCACTCTGAAGATAACTATGTTTAATAATGGCTTTGGAGGACCCTGGCAGGAACATCAATCCCTATTCTGGGATGAAAAGCACATCTGGGAAGGCACCACTTCTCTCTCAATTTTCAAGAGAGACTGCTAAACTTGGGCATACCCAGATAACTTATTAATCTTTCACTTTCTGATTGTGCTTCCTCTTAACTGGAGACCAGTTTGTTCACCCTTTCACCAAAGATAGTCACTGTCTTACAGACAAGAAGATTTTTTGGAGATATAAACCAGAAAATTAACTTTTGTCTGGAATTTTCAAAGGTTGAAAGTGCTAGAGGAGTGGGTGATTTAGTAAAATTGCTCAGGGCTGTAGTTTGGAAACAAGTTTTATGCTAAAAATCTGTACTCAAAGCTATAGAAAACTGCTAACAGAAACCCTAGAATCTGGCTCTGAGGCACCATAGGCCAGTCAGGACATCCTTGCATACAACTGGTACAGGGTACAAGTTCTGGCAGAACGTCAGAAGTCTAGTCCATGTCAAATCACTGTATCCCTTTGGAAGCCTCTGAATACCAGTATGAAAATGACCTGCAGAGTTATAATGCTCTTGAATCACACTGCAAATGTGTTTCTTTCTTCTAAATCTGGTTGGACGTCCTACAGCTTCTACTGTCCTCAATACCCGTGTATCAAAAGTGGCCAAAGGACATAAGGATGTTGCCCTTGCAATGTTCTTCTTCCAGAACAGCCCATGATTTAAATGCTGCGAAGAGTGCAATTGTTATCAGTTTTCACCATTAGTGCTCTTACAACTGTTCCCACTCATTCCGCTCATCCATTTCACTTCATGGAAGGCACAATGTAATCCCTGTCTTGCAAAAACCACACCAGGAATGTCATAGCCAAGTGTTTTGCTTTAACACAGCCAGAGGATGTGTGACGCAGTTGTAAACACTTCTGTCTATCCCACAAAGAGAATCTACACTGAACTAAACCGGATTTTTTTATTTTGTTTTTTATTCTGAATTACAAACTTTCACTGTAGAAGCAGAAGAGTCCAGTTAATGATACCTCTCCATCTGCACAATACACATAGATCTCTGAAAATCTCTTTTAAGGCACTCACACTGAATGGTATACACATCTTCATTAGATCACAAGGGCTGGATAAAAATTCACATCACTGTTTAATATCAATGATTTAAAAGGGAAGAGATCAGACAGAATCTTCGTGTTCATTGTAAGATTTTTATCTTTTGAATTACAAAACATGATTCATTGTTGAGCAAAATATTTTCTTCAAGATATTTCATATTTTGGCATGCAAATATTACAATTTCTACACTTTTTTCAGCTGTTGATAGTCTCCAATGAAAAATGTACTGTATATATTTCTTCCTCACAAGGCAAAACTGGACCATCAAAACTACATTTTCAGGCAGTGAAATTTCAATCCTTTGTACATGGATTTCTAAAGCCCTTGGCAAGATCTGAATCTGAAGTAACACAAGAATGAAACACCACATAACATTGAAGAGTTTAGCTAACAATGTGAAGCTATTTTATAGCAACAAAGTTCTATAAAATTTAAGTTTGCATTCCTGAGCCAGGAGTTTAGTTTCAAAGGTCTGATATTGCTGAAGAGCAGAGCCAGTTCAAATTCTGCTATTTTTTTCTACTCTAAACCAGGATTTTAATAGTTATGCATTAGTTACATAAGGAAATATGTTAATGAAATACTAAAATTAAATAATTATATTATGTTGCATCTTGATTATCTGACATAAAAATCTAGGACTGCAGCTATAAATTTGGACTGCCTTTTTGTCTGAGTGACTTAGTGCTAAAAGTAAGTTCAGCAAGCAGATTTAAAAAAAAAAGAAAGAAAATTTTTAAAAGGGGTTCATTATGTGAACACTTTACCACTGGAAATAGAAGGGACATTAACTAAGGACTGCTCCTGTTGCCAGCAACCCAAAAGTTCTTACTTTCCTAAAAAAAAGGAAATTCCAATACCATCTACCTTGAGCTATGGAGGACCAGGAAATCACATGCCTTAAAAATTCGCAAGGAACTGACTAGTTTTCATGGTTCTCCTCTGACATAGAGTGCTGTGCCAAGCTCTGGGGCCCTGAATAGGAGAAGGATATGGACCTGCTGGAGCTAGGCTGGAGGAGAGTCACAAAGAGGAGAAACAAAGGCTGAAGCACTTCTCCTATGAAAACAGACTGAGAGGACTGGGTTTCTGCAGCCTGGAGAAGACAAGGCTTCAGGGAACTTAGAACATCCTTCCAGTATTGAAAGGGGGCTACAAGGAGGCTGGAGAGGAACATTTACAAGGGCATGAAATGATAGGACAAGGGGGTATGACTTTAAACAGACAGAGGGCAGGTTTATATTAGATATCAGGTAGAAATTCTGTACTGTGAGGGTGGTGAGGCACTGGCACAGGTTGCCCAGAGAAGTTGTGGATGCCCCATTCCGGCAGTATTCAGTGTCAGGTTATATGGGGCTTTGAGCAATCTCATCTAGTGGAAGGTGCCCCTGACCATGGCATGGGGGAGTCCAAATTAGATGAACTTGAAAGTTTTTTCCAACCCAACCCCTTCTATGAGTTTGGACAATTCCAAATACTGCAGAGAATTTTACTGCCTAATCACTGAGAACATTTAATGGCCCAATAAGAAAAGAGAGAAGAAT
Organism: Climacteris rufus; assembly: GCA_013398175.1. Classification (NCBI taxonomy): domain Eukaryota; kingdom Metazoa; phylum Chordata; class Aves; order Passeriformes; family Climacteridae; genus Climacteris; species Climacteris rufus. The sequence goes on from VZRZ01001375.1 coordinate 297,826, forward strand.
TAGTGGCACACACCCACAGACAGAAGGGACTCACACTTAAACAGAGCAAGGACTGCACATTTTCCTGCTGTGTGATCTGTTGCCTTCAGGAACAAACCTCAAACTCAGATTTTACCATTTCACTATTGCCTGCAAAGGCACAAGGAGTCCTGAGCATTTCTTCCTGTGCCATTGAGGCTCACTAATGCAACAAGTTGTTAACATTCTTCTGCCACAAAAGCTTTGATCACATAATTGTTGCGGTGTATGTGGGAAAGGCCACAGCCCCACAGGCTCAAGACTGGTGGGCACAGCCTGAGGTTGCCACAGTCTGAGGCATACTCCCTGCTCAGGGTGAGTTTTGGTTCACCCCCAGCATCCCTTGTACCTTAGTTTACATATTTCAGTTGGTTGCTACATTACCTAATGTTCTGCATAAGGTTATGTTCTGGAAATTTCATTACAGTTCAGCTCTCTATTGGTTATATGTTAATCCCTGTACCCCCACAGGTTACTTTCCCCTGCTTGTATCCCCATAAATCCCCTGCTGTCCCTAAAACCTGGCCTTTGGTAGCTGAAGCCTTCAGCTCTCCCGGACCCCTGCACCGCCTCTCCTGGACCCCGGACCCTCTCCTACCTTCCCTGCTGCTTCTCCCGGGAAATAAAAGAGCTGGAAAGCACTCCAAGGCCCTTCTCTCGGGTCTTTGTCCTTGCCTGCGCCTGCACCATCAGCCCGGGGCTCTCTCTATCACAGAGGAGCCAGCACTAACGAGCTGCCGGAGGACGCCCTGTGTTTGGGGAAACTGCAAGCTGCAGCCCCTGGGAAACCAGGGTCACTCCCAGAATATTGCTGAGTGGCCTCGAGCGGCCCCCGGAGCCAGCGTAACATAATGACCCTTCTGCACCCATACCTTGCAAACAGAAAAAACTAAACAAAACTCTGTCCCCACCCTGATAAATATCAGCAGAAATCGTGCTTGGGATGAACTTGACTATGTTAGTGAAAGCGTAATAATAATAGCAATAGAGAATTAAACCCTCAAATGAGGAAATTCATTATATTGCTATCAGAATTTCAGTATTGCATAGTAAATGATCTTGAAAACACACATTGTAAGACACATCAGAAATTAAATAGTGACCATCTGTTTATTAAGAAAACAGTTTACTTTGTTTTGTGCAATGAGAGAATTGAGGTTCCTAGAAGTATAAAAAAATGATCATGCACTGTGTTACAATTTTTACACACCATCAACAAAGACAATGACAATTGTAGAGACAATCTTAATTCTTCCAGAGGAGAATTTTCCATTTGACACTTTTGCATACTTCTCATGAAAATTTCATGCTCCATTTGAAGGGCAGAAAGCCTTATTAATTTAACGAAACCTCTGCTTTATTGGACATAAACTATGTGCGATGCAGGACATGAATTCTTAATAATATAAACATAGGAATCCTTATTAATGTAACTGATGTTCTGCTTTATAGCACATAAACCATGTGCTATAAACCATATGTAATGGAGGACATGAATCCTTAATAATATAAGCATAGGAATCCTTATTAATGTAACTGATTTTCTGCTTTATAGCACATAAACCCAGTGCTATAAACCATGTTATATACAGCATATGACCAGCACGTCAGGCTGGTCAAACACAAGCTGGGCCAGAGACACTTCCCCTTTCATTCAGATAACAGAGTATACAAAAGCTACTGAAGCAATTCATGCTCCATGTCAAGCATGAAAGTCAAACCTAAATTCTGTCTTGCAGTCAAGCCATTTTAACAGAAGACCGTACTTACATCCTTTTTTGTTTAAACCCAACCATTGTGAGGATAGCCTTGAGCTTCTACTACTTTTCAATGTGGGTTCAGCAATGTTGACTGTCTAAGCCATGTGTGAGATTTTCAGGAAGCCAAACTATTTGTCTCATTAAGACGGGTAGAGTGTTAATTACCAAGCATGAGCGAGGGGTTGCTCAGGACTGGGCTCTACCAAAGTGGTAGAAATAATTAATTATGTAAATAACCAATTATGGGTTATTACACAAAGAAAGTTATTTGTTTTCACTGCTGAAGTGTGCAGGTGTGCACATACACAAACAATTTGTTTTTAGAAGGCCTTATTCCACCCAAGAACCCTGGAAAGAAGATGGCTGCTGCAGCATGGCAAGCTGATACTGGTTGGTATGAGCAAGCTAATAGGGATACTACCTATGCACAGCCTCACTTGCCACACAAAGGGCCACTGAAGGCCTCTCAGCAGTCTTGTCTGTTGGTCAAGTGTGGCGACTCTCCCCAGGAACAGCTGGGATAGGCTGTGAGGCATTAGTGTTAAGACCAAAACCAGATCAGATCAGAAAGCAAGCAGCATCCACACCTCCTGAGGCAGGAGGAAGCTAGGGTATACCCCAGTTATGCTCTTTACATTCTTTCAATCCATTTTCATTATCAGATACTGGACTTCAATATTGGGTAAAAACTCAGACAACTGGTGGTCCAGTTATTTCAAAATGTCGTGTTCAAATGTCATTCCTAAAAATTAGTTTCCAAATGAAAATGCAGGGTTTTTTTGGATGGGAAAAAATAACTTGTTTCTGCGTAATTCATACTACTCTCTCTCTCTAAGTCTTTTCTGTGCCCAGCTGCCATGCTGGGCTGAGGGCATATGTGTCTCAATTTAACAGATTGGATTTAAAACTTAACACAGTCTGGAACATATCTTTGGTATCTGTCATCATTCCTTTCAAGCCCTGCCATAGCTCCCACATTTCCTGAAGCCCTAAACCAGACAGTGCATTCATCACATTTGTTGAAAGCCAAGGCAAAAAGTCAAAAAACAACAAACATGATGAGTAGGTCCTTTTTGATGGCCTTACCTAGAGCCATATGAACTCACTGGGGAAGCTGTGATTCCCTGGCTTGCTTCCCTAACATCCTGCAGCTGCACTAAGGAATAACTGTGAGTGCAGCTTCATAACCTAGGACACACACATTCAAACTTGTATCCTGCGTAAATAATCTGTTCCTACTCACTCACTCAGCTTAATTGCTCATTTGTCACTTTCTTATGTGAGAAATGAGCAAATATCATCATGGAGCTTTCTAAAACTTAAAATGTCTTGGATTTAATTCATACCTGCTAACAATAACTTGTGTTTGTATACACACCAGACAGAACGTCTGTTGCAGTTCTCTTCTACATTTTTGATTTTACTGCAGTTAGTAAGAAGAAATTAAGGTAATATCTACATAATCAAGTAATGAAGGAAATAATCCAGTTCTTTTTTGATTCTTTCAACATTTGTTTCATGTTTCCAGACACCAAATGAGAGTATTAGAAGACAGAGACTTGTTTATCATCAAATCCATCGCTTTGTCAGTACAAGGTAATCTCTCTTTCATGGAACTCGCAAATTAAAAAAAGAGAAAAAAAAGAAAGAAAGAAAAATATAGCTCCTTTCTACAGCTTTATCCATATTTTCTGTTTCTGCAGAAAACACCTTCATCTTTCAAATGCATTCTATCTGGAATTGCTCTCAGGAAAAAGAAAACCACAGGCAACCTAGCTCCTTTGTTTTCACAATCCAGGTGCCCTGGCCAAAGCAGGACTTCCTGATGCTAATCCCAAAGGTAGTCCACCACATCACTAGAAAAACTGCAATCCAGAGCCTTGGTTGAGGTCAAATAGTGTTCCTCCAAGTATTCTTATTCTCCTTCTCTGCAGACCCAACTCCTTGCCATCTTGTTCAAGGATTCAATGCATTTCTAAGAAATTTTGCCACTCAGTACTCAGCCAACCCAGAAAAGTGCAGGCAGCTGCCAGTATCATAGGGAAATACCCCTTGGCTGAATGCATTATTCAAGATCAGGCTGTATGAATCCTCCTCATGAATGAGATAACCTTGGAATTTTAACAGAGGGCATTTTAAATGCTCTTTCAGCAGTTTGCCCAACAGCAAGAAAAATGCAACCCCCATCTACCTCTGGCAACACTTCAATGGTCTAGCAGAAGAGACAGCGACCAGTGAAAATGGGGCATTAGCTCATTTGCCTGCAACTCAGAAATACATTACTTTTTTTATTTTTCCTCATGACCTATGCCATTGCTTGGAAACAGCTTCACCTATAAACATACATTAAACATATTATGCACACATTGATATGCTTGCATTAATATATTAGATTCTCTTGATATATTCATTAAATACATTATTGCTGGGGTTGTTCAACCTGGAGAAGAGAAGCCTCTGGGGAGACTTCATTGCAAACTTCCAGACCTTAAGGGAGGTTACAAATAGGAGGGAGAGAAACATCTTATATAGGCACATAGTGACAGGACAAGAGCCATGCTTTCAAATATGAGATACATATGAGGAAGAAACTCTTCAGAGGTGGTGAAGCTCTGGAACAGGCTGCCCAGAGAAGCTGTGGATGTCCCACCCCTGGAAGTGTTCAAGGCCAGCTTGCATAGGGCTCTGAGCAGTCTGATCTAGTGGAAGGTGTCGCTGCCCATTGCAGAGGGGCTGGAACTAGATGATCTTTAAGGCCCCTTGCAACACAAACCATTTGATGATTCTATGATTCTATGGTTATAAAACAACAAATTTTGACTAGGTAGAGGTTCTGCATCTCTGTCAACCAGTACCTTCTTTTAAATGATCATATGGATACCTTTCTCTGACACTGTCATAGGTAGACAACACCCTGTAGTGCTTTCTTTTCTTAGAAGCATGATCCCAAGTTTCTTTATTTCCAGAACTATTCTCAGTAACTCTTTGAGAGTGCAATATGCCACCAGAGAAATTCATCCTTGTTCATGCTTCCATCCTGAATTGTAAGGATTGGGTCAGAAGCTTGGCCCAATGCAGATATAGTTTTGTTTATGTCTGTTCCCAGACATGTGTTTAGAGCACAGAGGTAGGCACTGCAGAGGGAATACCTCTTATACTGAGCAGGACTTCCTCGTTTTATATACTGGTATTTGCTTTGGCATGTGATGTAAGCCACCAGACAGGCCTTCATCATTAGAAACGCCTTGTCCAACTATTGCCCACACTTCTTTCCAAGACATCTGAACACCAGGACATCTTCTTATAAATCTAAGCTATTCTGAAGAGATGGTTCTGTCCTGGCCTTGAGGGTGAGGCATCAAAACTGCCTTCTCCCTCCACACACCAATCCCTAATAGTTAATGTATGGAAAATCTTTCTTTCAGATAAATCCCATGTGAGTGGTGGAAGCCTAAATATGAAAAGTAGACTAGATTTGTCCTACATCACCAGTTAACCAAAGAAAGCTTTGGAATCAATACAGAAGATAGTTACACTGTTTCTCTCAGAAACACTCTGTATTATGACTCTTCTCAGAAACCAGAAATGCAAGCTTGAAAGAGTCCTGAAAGGGACAGAGATATAACTTAATATAATGTGAGTGTTTAATAGATGAGAAAAACAGATGTATTTCTCCCCTCATCTTCACTTCTATTTCAACTTAGCAAGGCTTTTCTGTGCGGTGGGTGTGTTAAAACAGGGACAGAGCTTGAAGAACAGTGCACAGAATTATAAAGTTCAGTGTGGCAGAGTAGTTACCTGGTTCTATCCCCCACCTTCTTTAACTAGTCACAAATCAGCTGAAAACAGCTGCTATCCAGTGGGCATGACAGGTTGACTGGTGTGTGTTGAAAGCCAAATACCTACCTTATCTCGAATCCCTTGTCTCATGACTTCTCTTTCAGCCTCCATCTTGGCATATTTAGCTTTCCTCTCCTCCTCTTGTTGCCGGAGGGCTTCCTGTCGTTCTTCTTCTTTCTTGGCAGCATCTGGGTCTTTCTCCTCATCCCCACCCAGCATCTTTCCCATGTCTTTGGTAGCCCCTAGAGAAAGCACAAGAGAAAATCAGACCTGTAAGAATGTGGTGAAAACCACCAAGATGCAAGTTCTCTCCTTAAAAACACTCAAGGCCGTCTGTCATTTCCTCTGCATATGGAAAACTTTTTCTTTCACTGAGGAGGCAGCACACTCGCCCCCAAGGGAGGAGGTGGGCCAAGCACTGAGACTGACCAGGTAAGTTACTGGCACTGGCAGAAGGAGCACAGCAGCAAAAGGAAGAGACAACATCTGTAGACTCGCACAATGGCAGCACAGTTGGTTTGCAGGCCTGAAAGGGCCAAGCTGATATCCACACAATGTTTTCACTTTATCAGCTCAACAAAGTGATGTAAGATGGATTTTGAAGGTTTTTAATGCAATAGGCAGGTAATATATCCAGAACAAAATGACACAAGGGCTAGGAAAGGAATTTGAAATCTTGATTGCAGGGATGAGTAATAAGTCTTAATTGTCAGCAATTACACATCCCATGACAGGTAGGACCACACAGCATTAGCAAACAGTTGGAGTTGATCAATTCTAGGCTCCTACCGTGGATCAGAAAGAAGCAGCATCTCTGCATGTCTCTTATCTGTCCTTGGATACCACCACCTCTAATGCTTAGTACCTAGGTGGGATCCTGGCTTTGTCTTGTCCTCTTTCTACCCCTGAATACATATTGGTCCCAAATTTTCAGTACCTGTGTGTACCTGAGAGTTTTTTGTTGTTGTGCAAAGCCCTTGCACAACCATGCAAACAAGAAGGCTTCTTGCATGCTCCTTTATCCCTGCAGAGCTGCATAAAGTCATTTACCCTGTGTTTCAGAGACACTTTTATTAGGAAATGACTGTCAATCATCCAGTCAGGGAGCAAAACAGTTGCTGAGGAAATGGGAAGAGAATGTACTGTGATACAGCATCATCAGGGCACTAGAGGGCTTCAGCAGGATCAAGCCTGGTTACATGGATGAAGTGAAGACATATATCCTTTGGAAGCAGTGTTGGAACTTGTCTGCAGCAGGAAATCACTCTGTGTCTTTTACTTTTACACTGCGTCTTTTCCTTCACCCTGGAAAAACACTGTAGGTCCTTAGATGCTGAGTCAGGACACCTCCAGATTGGCTCACTGCTAGCTGAGATTTAACTGAATTAATCTGAGACAGCGAGACAGCCTTGTTCTAACACATAGTCAGAAGTATACATATTTAACATGTCTTGTTTTGCATAAAACAAAACTTTGTAGCCTTTACAAAGGCTTGGGCTGGAAGGAGACATGATCAAAGTCCTTCCAAATAATTGTTTGTTGGTCTTATCACAGGCTAAGTGAAGGAAAGAGGTTTTCTCATCCCCTTACAAATTACCTCTTCATTGTGTCAACACTGCTCAAGGACTGTGTTTGCTCTTGCCTTCCAGATGAGTTCTTGGGATAGCAATGGTGAAACACTGGTCCTTAAGGGGAGAAAGACCTGCAACCTGTCAGGATGATTCCTCCTGACTTGTCCTAGTGATGGCAGTCATCAGATTAGCTATTGCTTCTGGTAACCACCAAGGAATTTATAAAGAGATAAACAGATCCCTTTTCTTTCTACATTTCCCCATTTCCAGGTTACATGTTTTCCTAGAGCTCTGAACTGAAAGCAATCCTGAAACAAAAACAACCCTCCAATCCCCTGAAATGTGACAGAGAAATGCCCCCTTTACATCTCCCACAGAGAAGCATGGGGAAACTGGTAATTTTAAGCCTTACAAGATCTCATTACAATACACAGCAGGTTTTTTTTGCCAGGTGGGAAATAAGCAACAGTGAACATGACTGTCTCTATTCAGCTGCCTCATCACAAACCTCTTGACACTTCCATTGTTGGGAAGTCTGTGGCTTAAAACAAAAAGACACATAGGGACCCCAAACAAACCCCACCCGCAATATTCATGGTCCCTATCTACTACTATCAGCCTTCCTCTACTGTCATTTTGCATCTTGCATTGCAGTTGTCAGAGCAGTATAGGAAATCTTACATATTGATGGCAAATTTACTCAGACCATGTAATGACTTCTTTCTAGTAATGCAAAGAAAGCAAACTGAAATTGCAAATACGCTAAAATTTCATAGAAAGTGGAAAGCAAATGCAGCCTAGTTGGGTCACACATCCTTACTGCAGCAGCCTTACTGTGCACACATCATAGATCACAAATCTCACTAATACCTATAATTTCTGGGTTCTCCTCAACAGATTTTTCCATTGATGATCAAACTGATTTGGGTTCAATAATCTATCAAGTTTATCTTTTATTAGCTTCTCTCCACTTACAGCTATCCAGACAGTATAATATTCTAGTTCGGAAACAAAATTCAGCTGCAGAAAGAGATTATTTTTTCCCTCTAAGCACTACTTCTAGGCTATAATTAAGTTGTAATGTCAGCTCAGCTCATCATGTAAGAAGTGAAATTCCATAACTTTATTTTGTCTCTTAGACAAGACCAAGATTTTAAATAATTTAGGCATTTGATTCTGCAGCTGTTCAGCATACAGGACACTTACAAGAACAAGAATGTAGTTTCAGGATTCTCACAGACTCTCTTAATTCACCTCTGATTTCAAAGTCACCTTCTAAATAAGCAAAATGCTACACTGTTTTATTGCTGTTAACTAATTGGAAGGAAATGTATTATGAGAACCAAAATTTTATAGTACATTTTAACCAAGATCTCGTGTGTCACTTTGGGTATAGAAAAGCTCTTTTCCCACCTTCTTTGTTCTTTATTCTAAACTGTATCAATTGTTGTTAACATTCCCTGGTTAACAGCTTCTGGTTTTAACAATTCAGCAGTGAAGTTTCCAGAGAATTCATCTACGTGCAACTGAGGTGCCATGGCTATGGGCAAAAGCAGAAGGAAAGTGCATTTGTTCTGTCCTCAAGCCTACTTTTGAAGCTTCCAAGGAAACAGGAGAAGGACACACTTACTGAATCTGTTATATGATAATCCTGGGGTTTTTCTTTCACACCCAAACCATGACATGTACTTTGACATAAAGAGAAGTCAGAGACTGCCACACTATTCACTAATTAATAAGGACTTTCATTCAACATTATTCTAACATATTTAGACAAGGCTACAAAAAGGAAACAGGAATGGCTAAAGGCTAAACAGGACAACATGTGAAAACTGTCACCTTTTCCAGATCCACTCAGCACAAGTCTTACACGATTGAGACGGGATGCATTTGTATGTGTTTGTGGTTCCTGGGACAATCTCCATGTTGATGCTTATTTCACAGATCACAGAATATTCTGTGTTCAAAAGGACCCACAAGGATCATCAAAAGTCCAGCTCTTAAGAGAATGGCCCATATGGGGATTGAACCCACAACCTTGGTGTTCTATGCACCATGCTCTACCCAACTGAGCTAATCTCAGAGTCCAGACCAGTGAAAAGCCTATTTTTCTTGTGGGGAAACAAGCTGGTAAACTGAGCAAATTCTCTGTAAAAGTACATGAGTTATTTAAGGATAGATGGAGGTATTCAGAACACCAACTACTTGGAGAAAAATACTCTTTTCACCACTATGGTAATGTTTCATTTCCCGTACAGACACCAAGGTATACTTTAAAGGCTGATATTGAAGGGCCTTTTGGCTACTTGGTACAGAGCCATGTTGAGGCACTTTGAATTTTCTAGAAATTATTTTTCCCACATTATTTGAGGTAGTAGTAGGTTCTAACATGTGCAAGACCTATGTTTCACTCTGCAGAATGGTATTGAAGCCCAAAAGTGAATGAGGCAAATAGCCAAGTTAACAGAAAAATGTTTTTCTTACTTTACAAGCTGCTGGATAGTCTTCTTTGGCAGATGATTGAAGTGTGCTTTTTACAGCAAGACCCTGCCAGCCTCATTAGGATCATTTTTGAGCTAAAATCTTAGTTTCTTTATCTCTGCAAAGTCTCCATCTCTGCACAGTGACAGTTCCTCTCTAGCTACACAGAGCAGTACTGTATTTGCACACAAACCAACATCAGTCTCATGGTACTTGCACATTTGTGCAACAAATGGATACGCTCTTCTCCTATTGTCTCCTTCTGGCTTACAACTAGCAATTCATGTTAATAACTGAATTCTTCAGTTTGTATATTGTTTATTCCTTTGCACGGCTACATCCTTTTAATACAACTTTAACTAAAACAATAAAATTATAAAATTCACTATGCAATTTATGTAGAGACATCATTTTCGGGTGACATTCATTTGACCTGATCTCAGATCTGCTGTCACAGTATTCTGGACCTTTGGAGCTCTCTCTTATTTTTCACGGAATTATGATTTAGGTTGGAAAAGACCTTTAAGATCATTGAGTCCAACTGTCAACCTAACCCTACCAAGCCTACTGGCAACCATATTCCTAAGTGTCATGTCTACGCTTATTTTAAATGCCTCAGGGATGGTGATTCCATCACTTGAATATTACAGTCCGTTCCAATGCTTGAGAACTCTTCTGGTGGCAAATTTTTTCCTCATATCCAATCTAAACCTCCACTAGAACAATCTGAGGCTATTTCCTCCTGTCCTGTCCCTTATTATCTGGGAGAAGAGACTACCCCCCACCTGGCTACAAACTCCTTTCAGGGAGCTGTGGAGAGTGATAAGGTCACCCCCGAGCCTCTTTTTCTCCAGGCTAAACACCCACGGCTCCCTCAGTCGCTCCTCAGAGGACCTGTGTCCCAGACCCTTCACCAGCTCCACTGCCCTTCTCTGGACTTGCTCCAGCACTTCAGTCTTGTAGTGAGGGGCCCAGAACTGGACACAGAACTCCAGGTGTGACCTCACCAGTGCTGAGTGTAGGGAAACAATCCTTGCCCTGGTCCTTCTGGCCACACAATTGCTGATAAAGGCCAGGATGCCATTGGCCTTCTTGGCCAGCTGGGCACAGCCCGGCTCATGTTCAGGTGCTGTCAATCAGAACCTCCCAGGTCCCTTTCCGTCATACACCTTTCTAGATACTCTGCCCCCAGCCTGTAGCACTTCATGGGATTGTTGTGACCCAAGGGCAGGACCTGACACTTTCCTTGTCATTTGTTATTGTTTGTTTTTTTTAATTGCCAAACACAATTTTCATTTCAAGACAAACTAAAAACTGCTACTGTGCTAATACATGTCTGTTATTGAAAAAGATCCTATAGGTGTTTTTCCAGGTTGAAGCAGGTACTGCATTTTGTAATCAGTTTCTGAAAAATGTCAAACACTCTTGATGGCCTGTCAGTTGTGTCTCATTTGTATGCATCAAAGTTAATGTTCTTCTTACCATGCACATTCAATTTAGTATAGTTAATATCTCTGAGGAGTGAAATGTTCCCTTCAGTTCATTCATTAGCTTGCAAACCTCCTCCACTGTAAAAAAATGCACACTTCGTAGTTGAAATCATGAATATTCTCTGATGGACTTTGACTCATTCTCTTTCTGCTCCATGACTTTTCATGAAGCCTAGAAGGCGGCATGAACAATTATTTTCTGACACACAAGTGTACTGTATGCCAAATAACTATTAATATTGTAAGATGACATCATTTCATGTTGAGAACTACAAGAGGGTGGTACATGATGAGATGATTGAGACAAACATAAACACAAATTTACAAAGACAGAAGCTGAGAGAATGTTGTCATCTACCTCTGGCCTGGGCAGGTAAGGCTTTGCAGAAGAAAGGGACCTAGTTTCAGTTCCACACATAAACACATCTCACATTCTGCACAAGCTTGATTTTCTTTTCATCTGACTGCATCATTCTGGAACACTCAAACCATGGTGAAGCACATCACTCATTGCCTTTGAAGACACACAAGCCCTTAGGATAAGCTATTACTTCAGTCATTCATAAAAGTAATAATTGCACTGATTGGAAATAGATTGTCTGGAAATGTAGTGAGGTCACCTAAGCAAGTCCTGTTGAAGATGAAAACAGAAAACTGGATCAAAGAATAACATTTTCAAATATAATTTATATTCTAGATTTGTTATACAAGGCTTCAGTTCAGTGTGGATACGTGTTTAAGTAGCACAACTGTAACTCCAAAATTGTCATGCAAGGGAACACCTGATTATGCACATGCAAAATTCAGTGTCAGCAGTGCCAAGGTGTCTGGGTCAGCCTGCTCCAGAAATGTTCCTTGGGCTGAGGATACACCATCAGACAAACACAGCTCATCCCCTTGATGGCCCAGATCCCTACAAAGACAGAAGTTAGGCTTTCACTCACACATACTTTACACGAATATTTTAGCAAACAGGTACCGTGAAGAAGCATTCTCCCTTCTCCATTCCAAACAGATGCCTGTGTCCAGAAGAACAATAGGTTGTGAGTCTTCAAAATCCTGCAGCTGTGCAAGGAGGAGCCTGGAGGAGATATCTTTGTTTCTGAGATCACACACACAGCAGGCAGGTTCCTGAGACACCTTTTACCTACCTCCTGCCAGTTCAATCCTGCTATAAGGCAGCAAGAGGAAAAAGCAGAAAGCTGGAAACAAAACCAGTCATCAGTCTTCAGCACCCAGCACTAAGAGAATATTCAAGCACTGTGTCCCCGCTGGCTACAGGCAGCTTGCACAGGAAGAGAAATGAAAATGATGCAGACATGATGGGGAGGGATTCTGGCGTACCAGACGGAGTTGCCAGCTGAAGAGCCCAAATCTGACTGCTCTTTTGGAAGGACTGTTACTACTGCAAGACACCTGGAAGGCCCCAGGCTTTTACTTATGCTGCCAAGTGTGTGCAACCCTTGTTAGAAAACACTGCTTGCCTTCAGGTGCATTGTATTCATGTGTTTCCAGATGCACTACACCATTCAACATGTGAACTGTTCTTTTGAATTCCTACATAAAGCTTTTGCCTAAAGGCAAGATGATGCTTTTTATTACTTGGTAAGGGATAAGAGACAGGTTAAGACTAACAAGATTAACAGCAATTAAGATAACAGAAGGTTCTGTTTCTGCCTCTGTTCCAGAGCTGCTGTATGCACCTTTGGGAGGCACTTCCATTTCTCCTTCTCAGGAATTCTGTTGATCTGCATTGTTTGCATTGTAAAGCCTCTGGATACAGGCACTTTTGAGCCAGATCTACATCTGGAAGGGTACAGTCCCATTTTCAGGGGAACACTCCATGCAACCCCACAATCATAAAGCAGGAACAACTTCCTGTATAACATAAATGTAGTGGCTTCTGTTCCTGTTTTGATCAATAATCCCTGGCAAATGCTTGTCTTGTCCTCCTGATCCCTATGACACAGCTAGGATGCAGCTATAAATAATCTCTGCACAGGTTCCCATCTTAGTCCATGGAGGCCTACTCCAGCTAGTCACAGATCTTGGGATGAGATTCTTCAGGCCAAGGTGAATCACGTACTTTAGGAGGTTAATTCTCCTCTGGTCTTGCTGGTCTGATGTCTACTGATGGAAGAGTGAGCACAGGAACCTTGTTCACAAGAGCCCACCTGCACTGCAGCACTGTGGCATTAGTCACATGCAGCTTGTAGTTCAACAACAACAAAAAAAAAAGGAACCTGAAAGCAGATCTGCTTGCCACAATATTTGTTTGCCTGTGATTTATGATTGTTCCAGCCCTGCTTTCCTGCTTCAGAGAAATTACTCACTTCAACACAGTAAGAACAGCTGGAAAAAAAACCCAAAAAATTGCTAACTGTGTAAATCTCTGCTACTCTAACAGATTTCCTAAATTTATCCTGGTGACAGATTCTAGACCTTCTTTGTTGTCTTGGAAAATGACAGTCTTCTCCACGATTTCTGACTGACAAAGATGATGAGTGTATCCAGAAAGCCCAGAAACATCAGTCTGTAAGACAATCCTGTTGACCGGAATCTGCCTGTTGCTTTGCAGAAAAGCTCACAGAGACTGGAGCAACACCATACAATAGTAACTTTGGTGATGTGTTTAGAACATATACATAGAATGTTTCTCACTTGGCACCAGGCTCAAACCAGCTAAAAACAGCTGTGAGACCAAAGAAATCAGAAGAACATGACTTCTCCCTCTGGTGGGAAGCAAGTCACCTATCTTTGCTGCCAAGGAGGGGCATTAAATGCTATTCCCTACACGGACTTCTGAGGTCCAAATTACTTACGTTATACCTGGAGCAGGGGTGGAGGAGAGTATGGACTAGACGACCTTTTAAGGTCCCTTCCAAAAAACTATTCTGTAATTCCTTACCAGATATCTTCAAAAAATTATGCTGGCACCAAAGCTAGATAAACTTGTTCAGTAGTGCTAAGAGCAAGAAAGCAATTTTTTAAAGTTAAAAAAAAACAAACCAAGACAAAACAAACCAGAAGACCAGAAATGTTAGCAAGAAGGTATGTCTGCCTCGGTTGCTTCCTTAGGGGCTGGGTTGGAGATTGCAAACTGATTCCCTGGCTCCAGCAGATTTTCTAAGAAGGCATGTCTTCTTGAAATAATGTATTGGCAGAAAGAAATGACACTGCAGAAGGCACTGGGACTAGCCATAAAATAAACCATCACTGAAACACAACATCCTCACACAGGAAAGTTCTAAAGAGACTGCACTCAGTTCTTCAAGAATGTCTATAAGCCTTTTCCATGCAGCTGAGTTCTTATGATGAGATGTCATTGGGAATTTCTACATAGCAGCAAGAGAAGTTTAAACAGCTGTAACAGAGTTTAATTGTAAAATTACTTATGTATCATAAAAGGTAGGAACTCCTTAGAAATAATTAATTCACCTCCACTGATTTTCTTAATATACTTCAAGAAATGTGGATGCTTGGTAATAGCAGCACAGCAATGCATCATTGGTGCTGTGGTGCTTCTTGGTAGCTACAGTCATTTCAGTGGGATGATACTCTATCAGAGAAAAACATTCTTCGGAATGGGCTTTTACTCAAGTCAGGAGCTTGTAAACCTCATCTTGTTGAATAGAATCAAGTTTTACTTAAAGAAATGTTAACATTATTTCTGTCAGTGATACGTCACATTTTCTCAAGCCTCAGGGCCAGGAGGTAGGCTGTGAGTAGAGGAGATAGGGTTTTCATAAGAAGCTGTGGAACTTCCATAGTGAAAAAATAGCAGTGATAGAAGGCACATCATGCCCAAGAAGAACTCTTTAAATTTGGTTTGCTCTCAGCAGTTTCTTCATACACCCACAGACAGAAATACAACATACACACTCACACACACACACACACAAACATTATATCTACTAGCTAGAGTACTCTCTCTCTTCTCTCTGCAGCTTGGGTTATTTCAGTTCTGTGTGGGAGTTCCATCTAGGATGCAGCACTGATGGAACAGACAAAAATATCTGGAAGAAAAAATTCAGAGTGTAAAAGTCTAAGTGTGCCTTCAGGACTTTCAGAACAAAAGTTATCAAAAAATCATTACCTACCTTTAATTAAAAAAATAAAATTACTTCAGAGATGTGACTTCTTTTAAAATCACCCATGCTGTAACCACCACAGATTACAGGATTATTAACAGATTTGACATTACATGACATCATTGAGGATTCTTTGTCAATGCCACTTAGTGGACTATTTTCAGAACGCTGCGAAAATGAAAAAAATGACCCAAAAATTGAAAAAGAATCAGTGCTACAGCTGTTGGCCTCTTGTAAGTTCAAAGCTTTCAGGAAATCTGAGATGCCAAAACTCTGACATGAGAAGAAAATCACTGAAATCACTTTCAGTCTAAGACTTCTGTGTTTATTTGAAACAAAGTAATAGGAAAAATCACAGTGGCAAAGCAGTCGTTAATGAATTACATTATTTCATATTCTAAGAGACTGGGAATGCAAATGGAAAGTTGAAAATACATTTTAAAAAACATAGAATAAAAACAAAATGGGAAATAACTTGCAGGAAAGGTCTGCTGAACTGTTTTTCACGCTTCAAATATGATAATGAGGTAAGATGCGTGAGGTTCTTTACAAAGTTGTCATAGTTTGGTTATTCTGTGGTGATTGTCTCCCACATACAAACCTTACAATCTTTGTCCTGACAAGAAGCAGATTCATGAAATGTTCAATATGCAAGACCTTTACAGTCTGTATCCACAAACTTCCCTTGATAAGTTGCCTTCACAAGCATGTAGCTCAAGAGTGTCGGAATGTAAATCCTTGTGACTCCAGACTCAGGAAACACCTCCCATATTTGCCCTGTGGCTCTTCTCTCTTTTCATATGCACCACGCTCCAGTTTAGCCTTTAAAGTTGATTAGCACAACTGTGAACTCCACATCATTATCTTCCCTTCTGCCGAGGTCACTTCACACTTTTTTCACTGCTGCAAATGCTTTCCAAGAATTTCATTATACAGTTTGCAACTCAGGCCTTTGAACACCTCAACAAAAAAACTGCCTCACTGACTCTGGGTAGTAAATCTAATCTGACATCCACAAACTCATCTCTCAGGGCTAAGAAAGTCCAATTCCTTGAAATATCTGGAAAGAGCAAGAAACATCTTCTATTCCCAAACCAACACATGTATTATTTCTGTTGCACATATTCCTACCCTGTAGGTATAACTTCTCTTTCACCCTCACATTTGTGATTCTGGGTCCTGAAGAACCCTATGGATAACACCTTCAGAAGAAAAGCTGCTCTTCCTTTTTATATGGACAGAAATAGATTTGTGAGACAGTTCCTAAGGCAGGCTTTATCATTTTTTGACGAATCTAAGGTCAGTCTAGCTATTTGACATTACTGAAGTTTGTACCTCAGCTTTGCTCTTGGTGCCTCTTTCATATCCTGGTATCTTGTTCAGTCTCCATCATAGTGGGAATTGCACAACCCATTTTGAATATGCAGATCTCAGTACAAACGTTCAAAGACACATAAATTTTTTCACAGAATTTTATAGTAATTTACTTCAGGAAACAAAAGCCCATAGTGCTGCTGAATACTCAGGGAGCAAAGACCTCTTGCAAGTCAGCTTGTAGCCTTGATTTAACAAGACGAACTTGTTCTATTTTCAGGCTTCCATCAGTAGCTCTCTCTTTCACCCTTTTTAATATATAGACCATGACTCCTATTGATCCATGCACTTTTCAGCATGGTATGGAGTTACCTCAGTCTATAGAATTACTCAGAAAAGCTTAAGGGATGAGGAGATAATTGAGCCAGAAAAACAATTGATGTAATTTCTGTACTTTTTACTTCAGCAAAGTCAAAAGAAAATTGAACGGCATGAAACACTTTTGAACCAGAAGAAAATGGTTTTTGAAAACTTTTCTATAAAAGATTTTAAACTGTTGCCTAATTTGAGATTTCACATCCTCATTTAGGGATGAAATACGACAAAAAAAAAGATTTCAAGGGCTTGCAACTCAATATTAACCTCAACTCACAGAAATAATACACAAATTAGAAGATAAAAATACAGTCCTAAAACAAGCAAAAAAAATTATAAATGCCTATCTAGTGAAAAGGACGAGGGATCAGTTGTGTATGATGGTTGCTCTGACTCGAATTCATCCGGATTTACATGGAGAAAGCTTACTATGTAAGCAACACAGCTTCATTCGCCCTGCATTCATTACTTGTATGAATATCACTTTCTCCTGTGCTGTAGAGGAAGTACTGCAAATGATGTTGAGGGTTGCTCAGACAACAACTATAGCTCAAGTAAACACTTTTTTTCCTTTGGGAAATGTTGCCTATTGTTGTAAGTCTACTAAACCCATTCTCCAGACATACTCTGTCCCTCTTACTTTCTGCAGAATGGAAGGAAGGTACAGCAGGAAGGTACAAAGAAGTCCTGCACAAGTTTCTCTTTACAAACCACAGCCACATCTGTTGCCTTATCTGAGCAACAGGAAAGTCAGGGTTTGAAAGAACTTTTGAGAAGACAGCCATGCCCAGAAACTTGATACTACACTCTGGTATAGGTAGGGCAGGAAGTATCTCACATAGTTCTAAATACCCCAGCATCAAATCCAGCACAATCAAGAAGGATTACATCCTGCTCTTCTTTAAGCATTTCAGGTAGGGGCAGCAGAATCCCTCAGAGCCATGAAGAAAGGATAATCATATTCACTTGGTGTATAAAATGACTGCTTTATAACCTGAGATTGCCTTACTATGCTAAAATGCTGCCTTTGTTTTTTTCTCTTGCGGTGAATAGGTATTCTATTCTGGCACAGTCTTTTCATTGGTCCTTTGCATTCATAGACTCACATCTGCAGTATTACCAAACCGATGGCTTTACAAATGTGCAGTATTCAGTGGTTTGTCAAGCAGCTTAATCATGTCAATCATCACAGAAGCATCACAGTGGGGTCTCTTACCTAGAGGATAGATGACTACCAAATTATCCTATTTCATTTTTTTTTCACAGTCCGTCCTCTATGGACTATGTTGAATGTAAATATGACTTATACATCTTTACTGCCAAAATGGAACCAGAAATAATGTAATGCAGACTTAGGAATGGACTAATTGGAAGATAACATAAGATTTTGGCAATAGCTGACTCTGAACAGAAAATTCTGCTGCTCTGAGTTTGGTTTTGTTTGATGCCTCTATCACCTGTCCTCTAGATTCAGGAAGAATCCACACACAGAGCATTGGTTGCACTGACCTCTCTGCTGTGAATCTGAGTACTGCAGTATTAGCAGTTGATAAGAGGAAAGAATACTATTGTCAAATGTCTGGACAGTACTTCTGGTGGCCACAAAGCTTCTCCTATATCTACCCTAGATGGGTGCTCATAATAGCAACTGATGTACTTGAATGAATCTAGCTGAGACATATTCACGGTAGGTCCTCTAACACACTCCTTTCCAAGCTGTTGTGATATTAGCAGTGCTGCTCAACCCAAGCATTCCCAGACAGTTGGGAGCCCACTAGCCACCCAAGACTTCAAAGAAACAGCAGAGAAATGCTATGTACAGAAAGTCATCAGCATCCAGAACCAGTGTGTTTATTGTACAGTACTAGTGCTGTCTTTCCCGCATCAGGCCAAGAGAAAAAAATAACTGGATTGTTAATACTTGCTATTATAGACTGTGGAATTACCATTTCATAAAAGAACTGTCATCTGTGAAGGTCTATGGTTATTAGACTACCTTGCTATTCCCCATGCCCAGAAACCTTGAGACCCAAGGAAGAGCAATGATCAAAAATAAAGCTTTTATCACCAAACCAGAAAAGCTGAAACACAGAGACGCAAGGCCCTCAAGCTTTAACTGGGAGAGACTGGTATTAACTCCACTGTCAGTGATGCAGTAAAACCACACTTTCACACAGTGAAACCCAGTGCTGACAAACACAATACATCATCTGCTATGAGGAAACTTGTTCAGGGTTAATTCTTTTGTACGCTTAATACTTGCTCTGGAATCAAAGGTCAATGGAGCAAGGCTGACATGACAGAACAATCAGAATCCTTCCATGGCTATAGCTTGTTTGCTGTTTAAAACATAATCTAACATGTAGCCTGCTGTACTAGCTGTAACATTACTACATGTAATGTTATAGTCTGTTGCCCTGACTTTTGCAGTTCTGGATGTTATCATTCTTTTGTAACTAGCTCTCAGACATTCTTTGTAAACATAGCCATGTTATTGTAACAGTATCTTTTTCTTTACATTCCTTTCTCCTGGGCACAGAAGTTTGATGGACATTTCCTTTGACCAGTGTGATTGAGGGGAAGCGCTTTGCCTCCTCCAACCCACAGTGGTTTATGAGACACATATAAAATAAAGATGGGCGGGGGAAGCCCAGAGCTTGTTCCTTGAAGAGTCTTGTTCCTTGATCTCAACAGGTGTTTGTCTCCTTCTTTCGTGTCGTTACTGCAACAATAGTCATACACAGAGACTTATGCACAGAAAAGGAGGCACAAGCACAATTAAAAGCTTTGCATAGAGAAACAAATACTGGTCACTCCAATAGCCAAATACAAATACATTTAGGATCCTCATTTACAACCCAAAACTGCATGCATAAGGAAGGATATCAAAAGAACAATTTCATCACTGAGATATTTAACAAGTGCTCTCCTAAGAATAATGATGAAAGACTGTTATTTTCAATCTGTCTGCAATCACAACTGCAACTGGATTGAACCTCATTTTGTAAGACAGTTGGGCTGCAACACTGAGAAGCTGCACAGTTTTTCCTGGGAAAAGCCAACACCTCGCCATTCACTTTATGCTTGGGGAAAAAGTGATTTTAAAAAATTTAAGGATAATATATTCCCAGCTATAGGAAGTGAATATCTTTTAAATGAAGTCAAAAAATCCATCCTAATCAAAGTTCAGAAAGATCTCCTAGCAGTGGAGCAAAGTTTATCAATTTCCACTAAAATCTAGTCTGAAAGAGTAACCTAAGAGAAGAACTGTGGATTTAGTGGTATGTTTATGCAGACAGCATCTGTCATGAATAGGTGCACATTCACAAAAATGCATAATTTAGACTTCTTTTGTACTATGGGGAAAGATCTGTGCAGTTCGTCAGGGTAAGAGAGATGACATGAAAATAGGTCATTAAGAGTGACAGGAATGTGACAGTTTGGCTAGAAGAAACTATTAATAGAGTGGAACTTTCCAGTCAGGGAAAAAACACCTTGCTGGATCTTCTCAGAACTGGGAGTGACCAGGAGAAGGAATGAGTCTTCACCATCTCTTTAAATAAAAGAGCTATGCAGGACCTAAGCAGAAAGCAAGTTTCAAAGAATGAGTCTGAGGAAAACTCTGAAGAAACAGAAGAACGTGGTTGTTCTTAAAGCAAGTAACTGAGCTGTGAAACTCCTTGCCACAGGATTTAGTAAATCCAATAAACTGTCATGGCATGGAGAGGAGAACAGAGAAGATCCAGAAGAAAAAAGAAGGCTGCTAAATGTAAAAAAAATACTTTCTGTTCAAGAAGTTCCTGAATCAGCATGGCTGGAAGCTGGGAGAATATTTTGGGAAATATAATTCTAAACTTCCTCTATTGTTATAGCCTTCAGTATAAGCAGCAGCAGCAGCAGCATAGGGAGTTCAAGTAACCTGTGCTTTCATCCTCTTGGACTTCTGTCCCAGCCTCCAGTTGTGCGTGATGTTGAGTGTTGATTAGGATTAAGGTAAAATTTGAATTTATATACACAGGTTATTAGGTTTCAGAAATAGGCAGGGAACGGAAGAATGAATGTGAATAAAGGCCTTTGTATTAGAGTCTTAAGGTGTGAATAAAGACCTTTGCATTAGAAAGGCTGGACTGGGCCAGGCTCGGCTGGGCGGAAAGGAAAGGTTCGGGAAGGTAAGGTTCGGGAAGGTTCGGGAAGGTTTGGGAATGGAAGGTTTGGGAATAGAAGGTTAGGAAAGGGAAGGTTAGGGAAGGTTAGGGAGGATTAGGTTAGGGCAGGTTAGGGCAGGTAAGGGAGGGTTAGGGAAGGTTAGGGAAGGAAAGGTTAGGGAAGGTTAGGGAAGGGAAGGTTTGGGAAAGTTTGGGAAGGGAAGGTTTGGGAAGGTTTGGGAAGGGAAGGTTTGGGAAGG
>VZRZ01001375.1:320050-370999 GCA_013398175.1 Climacteris rufus
GGAAGGGAAGGGAAGGGAAGGGAAGGGAAGGGAAGGATCCTTCAGTAAGTAAAATACTTGCTTCCACTTCTTTCCTAGATGCGAAAATTTTCCTTCAGGCAACAGGACTGGGCTCTGGCAAGGATTATGCTGACATCACTTCCAGAGATGAACTGAGTTCTGCAACAAAAGTCTCTTGCTAAAAATTGAACTAGGCCTTCTTGTCCCTCAAATACACCCACTTCTAATGGGATAATCTTGTCATTCTTCTTCAGGAAGCAACTGTATCCCAACACTAAGGATGCAAAATGTGAGGAAGATGTACTGACAGCCTGACTTTACATAGCTAAAATAGACCTTATCTTTTCAGAGCAATAAGAATCATCTTCTAGCTTTCTTTTTTTTTTTTTTGCTTCACATATATGAACTGCATTTGTGAATGACTAAGTAGATAAATGAGCTCTAAACCATGTAATAGTCACGTAACTGTTAGTGAAGGAGAAAAATAGAGCTAAACTGAAAAGACTATTAGCCTTGAGCACATGAAGCATGTTATATATTGACTTACGAGTTTAAGAAGGCAAGCATACCGCTCCAGGTCATCAGCTCTTTGGTTACAGACATTCCAATTAACCAGCTGGCTATTCACTTCTTCTAGCAAGTTAAGTGCATAAGCAACATAGTCATTCAGGAAAAGTGTCTGGAAGATAATATCCCCAAAACCAAATAGCGCCAAAAATCATAATCTTTTTTTTGCCTTGAGAGTTAACACATTCACTTTCTCTGTTACATGGGGATTGTTCTTCTATCAAACAAGAAGCTTTGAAATAACTACATCAACAAGATATCCAAGAATGCTTCAGGTTTTTGGAATTCAATGCATTGACTAGCACTGTATTTCAATGTAAAACTGAAGGTCACAATAGAATATAGGTAAAAATTAAGTATTAAGAACATCAGAATTTATAGCAGGACAAGAAGGTCATTCCAAGTCAATCATCAAACACTTTATTTATCCATAGAGATTTATACTTTAACAGAAAAAAGCTAAATTGCTTATTATTCATTACTTCATTCTTTTCCAAGAACATAGAGGTATCTTCTTTAATTCCATGAAGTCCAGATGTTTAAAAACAGTTCCAATAAAAAAAAAATCTCATCATGTAGGCCTACCATTTCAATAGGGTTCTCTTTACTTCGTCAGTATTTTTCTATCAGCAGTTGTCAAACTTCAGCTGTGAGGATTCATCTGTGATGTATATTGTGTTGTCTATATGAAATACAACAAGCAATAATCCTTCATCTCCCCATCTGCTCAGTGACAGAATTACAGGGCACCCCACCAGTCAAGCTTTGTCAAACACTGACACAAATACTTTCAATTTGAATTGCAAATTTTTTGAGCTATTTATCTAATACAAACTCTCTTCAAAGAGGCATTTACAGTTAGTGGACTCTTTGTTGAAGAGGGAAGAAGGGAAATACATATATTCAGGATTTTTCTACCTTGTATTTTATTTAGCATTTCCTTACATCCCAAGTTCTAGCATTGTGCATGTGTGCGACATTTGACTGTGATCACATTGTTGTTCTGAATGCTGCTCTGCAATGTAGCTGAGATATATGGATGCAGAAACACCTGCCATGACGGAGTCCGGTGCCCAAAATCTTCTACTTTTTTTCTAGGAGCAGGTAAAGAGTCTCCTGATAGATTTAAAATTTCTGCTGTTATTCATCAAATTATACACTGGTTGATATTCTGCCTTCAGTCACAAAATTGCACTCCCAATTCATTCCTCTTACTCTGTCCTTGCACTGTAATCCCAAATGTCCCTGTGCAAATCTCTGAAGGACTTCCTGAAAACTGGGATCCACTATAGGCCACCTTATCAGGGGAAACCTGTCAACAAAGCCTCCTTGCTTCAGATACAGGAAGCATCATAATTGCAAGCTCTCCTCCTGGTGGGGGAGTTCAAGCACCTGGACCTCTGCTGGGTAAGCATCTCAGCAGGCTGCAAGAAACGCAGGAGACTCCTGGAGTATGTAAAGAACAACTTTCTGGTCCAGGCATTAAACAAGCCAGACAGAGGTGAGGGGTTCCTGGACCTGGTGCTCACCAGTGCACAGGAGCTCATTAAAGAGGGTTGGAAGCAGACAGGACTGTAGCAATCACACCCTGGTTGAGTTCAGATCTCAAGGAATGTGAGCTGGCAAAGAACAAACTCTGTACCCTGAGCTTTGGAAGAGTGAACTGCTAGATGTTTAAAGACTTAGTGGATGAGATCACCTGGGAAACTGTCCTTAAGGACAAAGTAGCTGGTTAGAGCTGACAACTCCTTAAAGACACTTTTCCTAGAGCACAAGAGCTCTTCCAGTGTGTAGGAAGTCAAGCATGACAGGCTGGAAACTGGCATGGCTGAGCAAGGATTTGCTCCTAAAACTGAGGTGCAAGAAGGAAATGGATACCTGGTGGAAGCACTGACAGATGACATGAGAAGAGTAAAGGGATATGTTTTGAAGGCGTAGGAATGGGCTCAGAAAAGCCAAGGCAATACTGGAACAGGACTTGGCAAGGGGTAAGTATATAAGTCAGAGAAAGGCCAAGGAGAGTGTACCCCCACCAATATACAAGAAGGGTGAACTGGTAGCAACTGATATGGAGAAGGCTGAGGTAATCAATGAGACCTTTGCCTCAGTCAGTCAGGTTTCCCACTTCTTTCAAGCCCCTGATCCTCTGAGCGAGTGTGAGAAGGAGTGAAGTCCCTCCCACTATAAGGGAAGAGCAGGTTCAGGATCACGTGATGAAGTTGCATAGCCACAAGTCTACAGAACTCGATGACATGCATCAGGAAATTGGCTGATGTTGTTGCCAAACCACTCTACATCATATCTGACAAGTCATGGTGGTCAGGCAAAGTCCTTGGTGACTGGAAAAAGGAAAACATCTCCCACTTTTAACAAGGAGAGACAGGAAAATCCAGGGAACTACAGACAGGTGAGCTTCACCTTTGTACCAGGAAAGATCATAGAGCAGATTCTCCTTTAACATATGCTAAGGCATATAAAAGACAAGAAAATTATCTGAGACAGCTGACATACCTTTACTGTGGGCAAACTGAGTCTGACCAATCTGGTGACTTTCTATGATGGAGAGATTGCAATGGTTGACCAGGGAAAAACAACACATGAAACCTACCTAGACTTCTGTAAGGACTTTGATACAGTCCCACATCACATCTTTATCTCCAGATTGGAGAGACATGGATTTGACAGATGGACTGTTCAATGGATAAGAACTGGCCAGATGGATGCAGCCAGAGAGTTGTGGTCAATGGCTCTGTGTCCAGGTGGAGGCTGGTGACAAGGGACATCCCTCAGGGCTGTCCCTTGAGACTGGTGCTCTTCAATATCTTCATCGATGACACAGACAGTGGCATCGAATGCACCCTCAGAAGGTTTGCAGATGACACAAAGCTGAGCAGCACAGTTAGCACAACAGAAGTATGGGATGGGACTCAGAAAAATTTGAGAACTGGCACACAAGAACCACATGACGGTCAACAAGTCCAAGTGTCAGGTGCTGTTAGGGTCAAGGCAATCCCAGACATAAACACAGACTGGGAGATGCACTCACTGTGAGCAGCCCTGCAGAGAAGGACTGGGGGGTTCTTGTGGATGAGCAGCTGGACATGAGACAACAGTGTGTACCTGTAGCTCAGAAGGCCAATGCATCCTGGGATGCTTCAAAAGCAGTGTGGCCAGCAGGTCAAGGGATGTGATTTTCCCCCTCTACTTTGCCGTCATGAAGCCCCACCTGGAGTGCTGTGTCCAAGTCTGAGGTCTTCAACACAAGAAAGACATGGACCTGTTGGAGTGAGCCCAGAGAAAGACCACAAATATGACCACAGGGATGGAGCACCTCTACTATGAAGACAGACCAAGAGAACTGAGGTTGTTCAGCATGGAGAAGAGAAAGCTTCAAGGAGACCTCATTGGAGCCTTCCAGTACCTTTAAGGGGCTTATGAAAGAGTAGGGAGAGGGATTTTTTTATATGGGCAGATAGTGACGGGGAATTAAACTGAAAATTTTAAACTGACATAGGGCATCTTTAGAATAGATGTTAGGAAGAAATTCTTTACTGTGAGGCACTGGCACAGGTTGCCAGTGAGAAGATGTGAATGTGCCACCTCTGGCCGTGTTCCAGCCCAGGTTGAATGGGGCTCTAAACAACGTGACTTAATGAATGGCATCCCTACACATGGCAGGCGTTTGTAACTAGATGATGTTTAAGGTCCCATTCAAACCTAACCATTCTATGAGTCTATAGATGGGAACCTTTGACAGAAGAAATTGCTGTAGTGAGGACTCCAACATCCTTGGAAATCCAACTTGCACTGTTTGCTCCATATGTGAGGTAGAACAGAGAACCACACCATTTTTCAAAAGCCTCAAGAATCCCACAGCCATTAAGTTCTTGGTGTCTTTTCAAAAAGCAATCTTTTTTGCTGTGTGTGGACCGCATACATAGTGCTAGGATTCATTATGTTCAGCCATTAATTCCTGTCCCTTCTTTTTCTACCAGAAATTATCTTCCTGAACTCTTCAGTTCCAGCCATGTGGCTGTGATCATGGTGATTGTGAAACTGAACTAGCCAATTTGATTGGTCTGTGAGGCCTCAAGTGTCAATGAAGCAGCCTGAATGACACTTTTCTGAGCCTTCAATACCTTCAGCTGTACATGGAATCTCACCATGAAACACACGAGTATAAAGGTGTTTCCAATCCACAGTTCATTGATTCCAAGCCAGGAAAAAAACAGGCGAAAGAGTATAAGGCATTTTCATAGAAAAGCCGATTGTGCCTTTGAATGCAGTCATAACATCCGCATAATTATGCAAACATATAATTAGGTAATTATACTGGTATATTCACATATTCTTCAAGGAATTTTTATTTGATACCACACTGCCAAGTGTACTAGGACTACACAAAATAGAGTTGCCTAATAATAGACTTGGAGTTACTCTTATTGTGTAGTCCAGGCTACAATAATAAAAGCCTCTAGCTTAGTATTAAATGACTATTCTCCAGGCAGTTACTGCTCCTGTATATAGCGACTTCCTGCTGTTCCAGGTACTACAAACACCATTAACAGCTACAAAAGGATGTCAATTTTTTCCTTAATGCTCCATAATGGACCATCCAGTTTCAGTGCCAATAGCACCACAGACCATTCCCGGCAATATATTTTTTCCAGCTCCACCTAGATCTATCAAGCAAAGATTTTTCACAACTAGCTGTGTCCTTATCCCTGCCAGGCTAACCAAGAAGAAAATATATGATCTGCTCCAAAATGGATATATTAACAGTAAACTGTTTAAATCTGTCTGTAAAATGCTAGGATTTGTAGAGACCGTCTCCCACAGAGAGCTTTTGTTCAACGAAATTGGGGAAACAGACATCAGAAGGACCAAGATTCTTTTGATGTACTGGGACAATCTTTAGAAGAAGCAGTGCAGCTCTTTAACCTGTTCAGGCCAGAATGAGTATTCAGGTTAAGCAAAGTCTGACTCATGCTGAAGCAAAAATTGTAAGAAAAACAGTGAAGAGACACTTCAGCGCATGGTGGAGCAGATTGTATCTGTGAGCACTATTTAACCCGCAGATTTCCTAATCACAGGAAGCTGAGTGCTTCCAATGTCTTACCAGCTGAATGGAATTCTGAGAGGAAACAAAAGTGCTAAGTTTTGCCACCATTTTTGGGTCAGACTAAATCTGCCAGTATTAAACTTTTCCTCTAACCCTTTGGAGATCTCAGTTCTTCCTCCCTTGGGAACACTATCTCTTCACAGGGCCCCCAGACCACTAATTACTCACCAGAGGACAAGATAACCTTCAATCTAACACATAACATAGAACTTAGAGAAAGCGTTTCTTTGAACCAGTTTTGTACCACAGCATACATGTCCTGTGCTGTCTTTTCTTCTTTTGCTTGTCACAGGAACATAGAACACCAGGTTGAAATTTAATATCATTTGATCCAAAATTTGCCTGACAAAAGAATAGGCTTGACAAGATGGGCTAGCACCCCACTCAGATGACTCTTTAAAGTCACCAGTTTTGGGGTACCCACCACTTTCCTGGTAAAAGTAGCGCAATTGTTGATTTTTCTCATTGTGAGAAATTTTCCTCTTGTGGCCAATTGGAATCTCAGCAGGAGCAACGTCTACCCTTCTCCATCTTTTCCATGTGATTCCTTGAAGAAAGGGAGTCTCCATCTTCTTTTTAGTCACACTTTAAATAATGGAACATGGTGTTAAGGTCTCCCCTAAGCCTTCCCTTCTCACGCATGAAGAAAACCCAGCCCTCTCAGCCTTTCCCTCATTAACGGGTTCCTCTGTCCTTTGATCCTCTTTGCAATCCTTCTCTGGACACTGTGCAGTCCATTCTATTTTTTTTTTAATGGAATCATAGATTTGTTTAGGTTGAAAAGACCTTTAACATCATCAAGTCCAACCACTAACCTAACACTGCCAAGTCCACCACTAAATCATATCCCTAAGTGCCACATTCATATGTCTTTAAATATCTCCAGGGATGATGGAGATCTTCACTGGTCTGACCAAATCCTTGAGAACCTTTCTGGTGGCAAAATTTTTCTCCATATCCAATCTAAATCTCCACTGGGACAACATGAGGACATTTCCTCTTGCATTGTCCTTTGTTATCTGGAAGAAGAGACTGAACCCACCTGGCTACAACCCTCTCTCAGGTAGTTATAGAGAGATAAAGTCACCTCTGAACCTCTTTTTCTCCAGGCTAGACATCCCCACTTCCCTCAGCCACTCCTGATCAGACTTGTGCTGCAGATCCTTCACCAGCTTTGTTTCCTTCCCCGGACTCCCTCCAGCACCTCACTGTCCATCCTAAATTGAGGGGCCCAGAACTGGACACAGAACTCCAGGTGTGGCCTCACCACTGCCAACTACAGGAGGACAATCCCCACCCTGGTCCTGCTGGCCACACTATTGCTGATACAGGTCAGGATGCCATTGGCCTTCTTGGCCACCTGGGCACAGCTGGCTCATGTTCAGATGGCTGTTGACCAGCATCCCCCGGTCCTTTTCCACTGGGTCACTTTTCAGGCACTCTATCTCCAGCCTGTAGCACTTCATGGGGTTGTTGTGACACAAGTGCAGGACTTTCATACAAATGGACTCAGCACTGCCCAGACCTTTCTGCAGAGCCTTCCTACCCTCAAAGAGACTGGCACTATTTTTGTGTTCCATCTCATTTGCTGCTGACCGAACACACAAAGCCTTGAACATCTTCTGGTCTTGACACACTGACTCTATTTGTCATTTACTGACACATCTCAAAATGTATTTGTTTTTAACAAATTCAGGAAAAATCACAACCTGCCTTCTTGCCCAAACTGTGAAATGAAGGGATTTTCCCTGACTTAACCGAGCTTTTTTCACTCATCATCAGTTCTGAATCGTTTTGCTTAGCTGACAAGCTCTATCAGGCTTTCTGCTGATCTCCCTGCATTGTCAGCTTGCTTTTTCTCCTGCTGTCATTTTTCTTGTCCATAATACAAAACATGAACAAGGTCTAAGAGACACTTGACAAGAGCTTTATTTACAGTATAGGTAATATTTGTATGCAGAATCAGAGAAAATTAGAGAAATCTACTCTGAACATTAATCTGATGTTGCTAAAAACAAATTTATTGGTACAGAAGCATACATATTAAGCTCAAAAATCCATGTGATTAATTTGTCAACATTTATAACTCTAAATTAACTGTCCTAATAACTCTAAACATAACTTTATTTCTGACTTTCAGGCTGCATTCAAAGCATAAGTCAATAAACTGCAGTGGCCTGGTGCAGCCTGATCTGCCACTAGCTGGGCTATAGCTCACAATATGCAAAGCATGGCTTCTTTTCACAAAGCCTGTTGCTTCCACCAGTATTTCTAGCTTTTTTTGTATACTTCTTCAGGTACCTTGAAAAACATCTGCTCTGAGTCTAATGTTGATTATCATGTAGTAACCAGGTTAAGAAAGGAAAGGAGATCCCTTCTTACACACTTGCATAGACTCTCCCATCATACTGCAAGCCCAAAGCATAGAAAGGTGCTAATATTTAAGTCATACTGGTCAAGAACACATTTTCATTCTAATGTTGCACAAAGGTGAATAAAGAGATATTACAGGGTGGTGAATGCTTATCTGCTGTCCTATTTGACAATGCTGGAAGTACTGTCTCATTTTAAATGAGGGTTGTGTATTCACAGCTTAAATTTGAATACATAATTCAGTTGCTTCCACCACAAAGCACAGCCAGGCCCTTGACTACAGCTGTACCCTTGAGAAGAATGCTAAGCCTGTTAAAGTTGTCATTATCATGTACATAGTCCATCCTAGCCCATCACTAGAGAGTGATCATTTTGCTGCTTTCCCCACATCTCCTAGAAGTCATTGGGAGGTAGAGTATGGGTTCCCCATCTTTCCTAGACTGGACAATCAGTTCACTGCAACAACAGCAACATGAACTTGTGCATATGGATGCAGAATTTGAGCTTTCTACTATGGACTTAGCCATGCACCACTCCCAAATTTTGTGTCTTTGCACTTGCAGCATCTCAGCAAAGCTGCAAAACTTTTCTTGGCTAATTCACTTATTGAAAATGCTAGCTACTGGGCACCATGCACATGGAAAGAATATTGAAGATAACATGGGCAGTCTTGACAAATCTGTGTACAAGCAGCCTTAATTCTCACTGAAAGCCATTACGTCATTACTCACTATCTGGCATCAGTGTGTCACCAAAATAATGCACATTTTTTGTGATGTTTTGCAGGGTCATGAGACTAGCTTAACGAATAGCAGCATGGTGATTTGTATCTACTTTTGTCAGTTCAGCATAGGCTCACCAGCCCTTGCCTTGCCAGTCACCTAACAGTGCACATTATAATCTCATGTCTTCCGTTTAAAGGGACAATCCAAGACAGACCAAGGATTCAGATTTCAACTTTCAGTATATATCCTAATGTACTTGGTATCCTAGCATATTCAATAATAGCATGGAGTGCCAACCTTCCTGTCTTCCAGAACCCAAGGTAACCAGATTGCAGCAATACTGCAACTCTGTCCTGCATGTCATGTCATTTCCAGATGGATTTGGCTAAGTATAGCATGATGCACTTTAAGAAAATGTAGGTTGACTGGCATTGATTAAATCAGACATATTGAAGTATTGTACTTACCTTCCTCGTGTCAGACATTTTCTTGATCTTTCCAACATGCAGATGAAGGTGGGTCATTCTCTTTCCCTTTCAACATTTAACTGTGGAAGTAACATCAGCTTTCTTCTGGGCTTCCCGCAGTATTCATGTAACTTACCAGGAAAACACAATCTTACTCTTTCAGAGATTTCCCTGGGCAGCAATTTTGAAACTTTTCAAAAGCTCTCATTGTCTTAGGATGGAAAGATTTCACCAATTTTGTTAATTGTTACTGTACCATTTGTTCCAGTAAAAATACCTACAGAATGCATTCCTTCTTGTGCAGAACACTGCAAGCTCAGTCATCATTGAAGAAACTAAGTGTAAATCTTTGCCCACTTGGTAATTCTTCATGCCTCATTTGCATCTGAGTTCAGCTCACCTTTCTACGCTAGCTTGCTCCTTTTTGTTCATACACCCATATAATTCACTCTAATTTATTGCCAAAAAAATATTACTTTATTGAAAGTTTTTGCTCAAGGATACTGAAAGCGCACACATACCATTTTCAAAAATAAGGGTGAATGGCGACCAGGTGAGAAATGTGAATATCGCAGTAAGAGAAGTATTGTATTTTTTCCAAGATATTTGCTGAACTGCTTTGAATTACTGGTTTTACAGTTTTATCTGCATGTAGATAGTTGTTTGCCTAGGCATCACTCTAAAAGGCACACACAATATCTCGTTTCCATCACTAAGAAGAAATGCTTTTATTAAAACAAAACAAAACACACACACACACACCAAAAGTCCCCGCAGTGGCAAAATCTATTACCATCATGTTTTCAGCAGCTAATTCTGATAACAGCCAGGGACAGCTCTTCATTTAACCACTGGTAAGAATTGTGTGTTAGTATGGTCAACAGCCCTACAAAATGCAACTTGCAGTGTGGCATATTTCACCCAAACCTACCTTCAGGTTAAAGTTAAATGGAAAAGATAAATAGAAAGTCTCAAGCACAAAATCCTTAAAAGGGAATTAAGCTACCCTGGACTGCAACTGACTCTGGAACAAGTATGTCCAGACACACAAATATTCTCAGAGGAACTGTTCTTGGAAAAGGAATGCATAACTATGTCCTAAGAGAATATGCATTTGATTGCATTTTTAAAAATAGTTTTCAGAGTTTGCTTACAGACAGAGACACCCGAATGCTAAGACAACTGAAAATATCAGTGGAGCTGCAAACCCCAGGTCTAAATGCCCAGAAGTGAAAGTGCAACACTTCTAAACTACATCAGGAGCTGGAAGAAAAAGAACTTGTCTTATGACAAAAAGAACTCCAGTCTTATGAATGCAAGCCTACGATCGCCTCAAAACACAAGGCTATGCCAAATCTATTCTACAGAAATGCTTAATCACAAATTCATGTCACATGTCCACCTGATTTGAATAAAAAATTAAAAGTTTGCTCCCCAGAGAGAAAAGACTGGGACCTTTCCAATCCCTGGTTCTATTGTGAAGTCCTTGACAATAAATGAACAGAAAGTCTTCTGGGTGATCTTAGAACAGTTGACAAGGGCCATCACATTACACTGACCAATAGAAGAACAAGATTTAAGTCTAGATGAAGAGGGATCATAGAAACAGATGGAAATAAAGCCTGTAGAACTGATGCAGAATGTTGTCTTGGTTTCAGCCAAGTACAGGGTTAATTTTTCACAGTAGCTATGAAAGGGTGATACACGGAGCTGTGTGGGCACGGCCAAGACCCAAATCTTATTTGGTAACATCTTATGTCCTTGCCAGGTGTAGGGGGAAGGGACGTCTCTTCTGAGAAGCAGGATGTTCCCTTCTGGTCAGGAAATCAAGCCTGGTGGGCACAGGGTCTGTCCACCCAGGTTTGGTGAGTATTTTGCACATAAATCACCCTCTCTTTGCACACTTTTACTATGGGTATTGTTGCTGCTGTTACTGTCCAATCTCAGTGCTTTTTCCAGTAAATTGTTCTTATCTCAACACATGATCTTTGACTTTTGTGCTTCCAACTCCTCTTTCCAGCCACTCACCAACAGAAGAAGGGAGGGGAAGCAAGTGAGCAGCATGTGGTTTTGGAGTCTCAGGGCGGGGGGCACTAAATTGGGGAATACCATTCCTAAACCATGACAAACCTATATTGGCGCAGTGCTAGCTGTTTGAGGATGGCTTGCTCTATCAACTTTTGTCTTCCTTCTCGTTCTCTCCTTCTTTTTTCTCCAAAGATACATGGAAGAAGAAGGAAGCAAGCTACTGAAACACATCTGGCACCAAAGTAGGATTTTGGTGACAAGGATTTTGGAAGGAATTCCACAAGCAGCTCTCCCATGCATACCGTCTACTCATTTCTGACCTTTGTTTCTGATCTGTCCTTCTTTTCTGATCCCCGTAGTGCACAGGACTGGTAAATTCAGGTCTAGATAACTAGTTGAAAGAAAAAAGTCTGAAGTACTTCAAGCACTAGTGTAGCATCTTTTGGCAATGGGTACACACCATCATGCTGAACATTTGGGAGGTCTAGAGGAGATTATGCTGCATGCATGGCCAGAGTCACACAGGCAGAAAGAGGTCTTCATGAGCTCCCAAAACTGCTTTTAATGCACTATATCTCATCTAATATCCCAGCTCAACCATTTTACCTCATATATTTCAAGGACAGAGCCTGAGATCTCACACTCAGTACAGAAGATATTAGCAGAAAATCTTATCATGTCACAGAACTTTTTAATGACCTTGGGGCTTTTGGAAAGCTCAATTAATGACTGATATCTCCAGTTTCTAAGTCCAAGCATCCAGCCTCTGATAGGCCAGACCATCAAGGTTTTTCAGTCTGATCCTGATAAACATCTCCAGTTCCTCAACTTTCTGCCTTCTTTTGAGAAATGGATCTTTCTCAAAACATAAATCTAGATCTGTGTTCTTCTCCACCTGCCTTACCTGCTAAGATCCACTTTCCACCAAGGGAAAAGGTACAATTTTTTACAGTGAACTGCCCTACATCCTGTCTCTTTTCTCTATGTTAAGTCTTTTTGTTCAGTGGTGATGTGAGACAGGCTGTCTTTGACTGCTCCTCTACTGCACATTGTGAATTTGACAACCTTTGCAGTCCCAATGATTCTTTCTTCTTTGTGTTTTTAATTGAAACAGATCTTTTGGAGAAAACCAGGGCCTTCCAAGCATGGCATCTAGGAGCAAAAGACACAGTAAAAAGTCCAGAATACCTTCCTGTGACTCTGATCCTGGCTAAATCACAGAACACTTGAAGCAGAAAGGAATCTCTGGGGACTTTCAACAAAAGCCTCTTCTAAGCAAGGCTAGCTACAAAGTTAAATTAGGCTGTCTAGAGCCTTGCCCACTCACATATTGGAAATCTCCAAGCAGAGGGATATCACAACCTCTCCTTCTAAAATTATTTTCTAAATGAAGAAGCACAAGAATCATAAAAGCTTTCAGAGGGTACTTGCCCACCCAAAATAACTGGAGGCAAAGCCTCTTCCTCATCCAGATGTCTGGTATTCTCCAGCATCAAGGCCCTTAACATCTCTGACCAAAACACAGGATCATAGCAAGAGCCTCGATAATACCTTGAGATGTTTATATCTGCCCACTTTGTATGATGTCCATTGAAACTTGCTCATCTTTGACTCCTTTTGGAAAAGTACTGTGAATCTCTGTTTTGAAATTATGACAGACTGGTTGACTCTGCATCTTGGTTTATTTCCAAAGTCTTCATCCTTTTGTGGAGGACTGTGTTGCTGCTGTTGCCACCACCTCGCTCCCCTCCTGGCACCCATAATGTAATGACATTACTTGCTTTTATCCTAGACAGCTGTCTGTCATAGTTAAGAAACTGCTTTCATCCAATGTGTTCCCTAACTCTGCCTTTGTCCTTTTTTTCTCTTTATGCTTTGTAGATAAATCAAGGACTTTAAAGAGAAGATCTGGGAGAGAGTCTTTCCTTTCAACTTTCCCTCCTATTTTTGTCAGACCTGGTTTGATGCTGACATAGGCATTCTGCCATCCCTGAAACATAATAAATAGCAGCACATCACCAGCTGCATCACATTGCTCACAGATTCAGTAAACTACTTAACTACTCAATACCTCAGAGTTAAGGCTTGTTTGAGAACTGACAAAATGGCTCAGTCTTCAGGAGAGTGTCCCATGTGTTCTCCAGGATACTGGCTTTTTGCAGCCTTTTCCTTTCATTTTGCCTAAGTACTGCTTAATAAATTATAACATAAAGTCTACCTGACTTCAATTTTATGTTTAAATATTAGCAGAATGGTCAGATTTTCTTCCCATTTTAAGATTCAATGTACCCTGCAAGGAGAAAGTTCATTTATTCGACTTCATTCTGTTTAAATAAGCAGAAGAAATCCTCAGCAACTAGCAATGTTGTTTGAGGTTGTTTGGTTTGAGTTTTTTTCTGTTATAGCATAGAGCTATTAGGCATGAGCTCTAAAACTGAGTATCATTCCAGACATTGAAGAACTATCCATGGAAAACCCAGACAAGTCTTAGACATGTCTCTGTCTGGAATCTGCTGAAAGTTTACTTCGTGAAAATGTGTTCTGTGCTTCAGTGGGTTTCCAAAAGTTCTCATTATTTCACAGTCCACACAAGAGTGATTCTGCACATTGCCAAAGCCTCATTCCCTGGGACTTTACTGAGCAAACATATTACATTTTCTTGTGTGATTTTCAAGAAAGAATATCCAAACCAGAAGTTCATTGCTTCATAGTGATCATGAAGAGCAACACTCTTACAGGGACACTTCAAGTTTTCAATTATATTTATGCTATTGCCTCCACTCCTTTGGTGGGAGTGTAAGGAAGGATTCAGGTTATAAAGTGCTAGAGAGGGAGTAGAGGGCAGAATTCCTACCTTCCACCCCTCACATGTGTCTTCTTTCTGCTGCAAAGCAGGCTCAACTAACATAGATGTCAGCAAACCATTTCCAATACAGTTAGAGTCAAAGTTAATATAAGTATTTATGCTCTATATGAGGAGTCATCCAGAAATCTTGCAGTGGGTGTTGGAAGGGTTTATCAAGCCAATCATACCTCCAATTATTATGGCATTCAGTCTGTGCAAAGACTTTTTTGCAGCCAGGTATAACCCACACAAAGTTTCATCTCAGGTCTCACAGTACAAAAGGTCTACTGACAAGGGGCATGGCCAAAGCGACACTCTGGCCTCTTGAATTTGGCCATCAGCAATCAGAGTTCACAGAGTGGAGAGAGTCCTGCCTAAGCAGAAGAGGTTTTTTTAATCTCAAGTCATTCATGTCCACTTATTTTCCTTCTGCTACTCTCATTTCTTCTTTATTTGGTACCTTGCAAGAGCATGACAGAAAGCTATGCAGACTTTGCTACATAAAAAATGACAGAACAGCCTTCAGCAGTGGTGAATGGAGAGGCGGGCATCATGCAGCTTTTGGTGTTGAATAATGCTGAAGCCAGTGTGACTCATCAATCCCAAAGTTAAACATCCTGATAGTGAGGTGAAGATTTGCCAAACCTGGTGTGCTGGTTTTGCAGGGCACAGTTTTTTGGTAGTGGGGGGTGTCACAAAGACGGTTTCTGTGAAAAGCTGCTCGGAACTTTCACAGACGTCCAGCAGAGCCAATCCCTGATGGCTCTGAAGATGGACGTGCTGCTAGCCATGACTGGGCCAATTAGAGATGGAGGTAACGCTTCTGTGACAACATATTTAGGAAGAAATCGAAACAAAGTAGGCTGTGCAGCTTTAGTTCCAGTTAGACAAAGAGGAGGAGTGAGAACATGTAAGAGAAACAACTATGGAGACTCCAAGGTCAGAGAAGAAGAAGGGCGGGGGGGAAGCTGCAGACAACGGGGCCAAGACATCTTTGCCGCCTGTGGTAAGGACTGTGTTAATGCAGTGTTCCCCTGCAACCCCATAAAGGTCCAACAGAGATACAGAGATCCATCCCCAGCCGTAGGGAAGGTGTGCACACTGAAGCAGGAGGGGTGGATGCCTGGGGGGGCTGTGTTCTGGTGGGGGTCAACAATGGATAAAGAAGCTTTGCTCCAAGGTCCGGTGGGAGTCATCATTGATAAAAAAGCTTTGCCCCCGAGTTGGACCTATTCTTGGAAGGACTGTACTTCTTGGCAGTGACCCACAGCAGCAGCAGTATCAGACGAAACTGTTATCTGGTGGGAGAAAGTCACATTGCAGCGGTATTAATGCCACAGTGCTTGCAAGAAACCAGGCCCCTGCCTTAAGCAGCAGAAGGAATCTTGAATGACGAACTGACAAAAAAAAATCCCACCCCTGTCTCCCTGCACCATTAGTAGGAAGGAGGGAGGGGCTAGGGAAAAGGTGTTTTAAGGTCTCCTTTTTTGCTTTTTTGCTTCTCTGATTTTGTTAGCAATAAATCCACTTAATATCCCCAAGTTGAGCCTGTTTTGCCTTTGATAGTACTTAGAGTCTTTGTCTCAGTCTTTATCTTAAACTCCATAAATACTTTGTTAAAATTTTCTCTCCTCTGTCCAGCTCTGGAAAGGTGAAAGCAGGGGCGAGCACCTGTTTGTGGGGGCCTGCCTCAAACCACAACACCTGATAAAAGACCTCACAAAGGAACAAACGTTGTTTGTCATACCTCTGTTGTAAGTTGTACTACTGATGACTTATCTAAAGATGCTGAGCTGAAAGAGCTGGCCTGAAGTTATCTGACTGACAGTCCCACTTTTTAATGGCCGAGTTATTTAACACACTCCTTCTAGGACCACTTGTGAAAATTCCTTCCTTGAATGGAGAGCCACCTCAAGGTTACTCCTTTAGGCTGAGCAAATTTGGCAACAGTTGTTGGTATGGGTAAGTGACACCAATCTCTACTTAAGAATTGGTTTTGCTAGCTTACATATAATTGCTTCAATGCAATTGCTTTAATAGAATTGCTTCAATATTGCTTCAAAAATAGTGTACTGTACTCCACTAGTAGTTATAGCTACCTGTACCGTCTAGTAAGAAATTCTGATCAAGATCTCTTAGTTTAATCAATATCATAAAAAATCGTTTATATTTATGTAAATACATCTGGTTTGCCATCCTTAATCCTGCAGGACAAAGTTGTATAAAGGTTCAATTACACCTACACTCCTTTAGGCACAAACCATTGACAAAGTCTGGGGCTAACTATGACACTAACTCTATTTCACTTTATGCTGTTATGGCTCATTGCAGAAACCAACCACGAGAGCTGGAGCCAGTGCTGTCACTGGAGGTTGCAACCACTGCTTTCTGCAAGTTTTCCCAGCACAGGAGACTTATACGGGCTCATAAAGTAAATTGCTGCTCTATAAAGAAACACGCACATGAGCAAAAGGCAGGATAATAGTTGTGTAGAATCTCATTTGTTCATTAGTGCAGGCAAGAAGAGACTTGAATGCTGTTTTAACGTGCAAGTGACTGTCAGTCCTGCTCTCTAGCCTATTATCTGAGCAACATACCTGACACTTTATCTGCCTCCAAGTAACAGAGATCACATGTACCTCTCAAATGAGGCATTTATCTTCCCCGCCTCCTACACTCGAGCATAACAATGTGCTCAAGTGGTGTTGTCGTAATGGCTTGTGTTACTCTTCAACAGCAAACAAGTACATATTAGTCAGATCTTCTCTGACCCACCAACAGACAGGTTTAGCCCAGGTCTCCAGAGGATTTAGGAGTAAAACCTATTTTGTAGCAGTGGAAGGATTTATCCACCAAGTCATTATTCTATGAGTCTGAAAGTGACCAGAAAGAGAGGAACACAGCATCATGCACAATGACAAATCCAGTCCTGTCTTGGGAGCTTATTTTGCTAGTCAGCTGACTCTTAAGTTTTCTGACAAAAGAAACTGACCATGGAGAACATGAACTCTACAAGTTTTATGGCTGATAAAAATTATTCTTTATTTCCATGATCATAGAGGCTGGGAACCTGGGTTTTGGATGAAATATAGTTTCTCTTTGAACTTTGGAAAAAAGAAGCTGTAGTCTGGCAAATTCCTTAAATTTCTCTGTGGCATGAAGGCTGTGTTTCAGTGAACCTATTGACCAAGCTTGAAGATTTGAGCAAGATCAGTTAACTCCCTGGTTAGGCTGTGAGCCCTTGAAGTATTTTCTTCATTATCTTCCTACTTTGATTTCAGTCTCTTTCACTATGGAAAAACCTAACTTAACTCAAACTAGCCAATTTTTCCATTTTTCCACTTAAAATGAGAAAGAGAGCAGTAAGACTAGTAAGGAAAAGTTTGTAATCTAATAATAAGATTTCTGTATATCCAGGTGTTCAAAGAACACCCCTGTAGCAAGGTCCTAGTTACCAAAATACAGCAAAGTCCCGCAAAAATAATAATATTTCAATCAGTGTTCCTTAGAAATACATTCATAAACCATGTTTATTAATCTACAGGCTTTTTCCTACATCTTTAAGTGATTACTTGCTACAAAAGTGTTAATTTCCAGGGGAATCCCTAGAAGCAGTCAAAACTCAGTTTATATTCAGCAACAATATCTGGAATTATTGTAGCACTCTCTTTCACTGAAAGACATCCCTTGGCATGGCTGCTGGATAGGACATCTTCATCTCCACAGAGAAAAAAAGTCAACTGTATTATTCTCTGCATCTTTTGTTTTGGTGTTTGGCTTAGTTTGGCTCTTTCCTGACCTTTAAGCTTGCTTCCTTTGAAGATTATTAATATAACACCACCCTGTGGTATATAACTATGCCACACCATCTTTCTTTCTGCTCTCCTACTGACGGAGAGATAGGCACAGTTTCAGCCCTGCGTTCCAGTTGTAAACAGATTAGATGGAGCAGACCATCAGGAGCACTAGCTTTCTAACAGTATCCCAGGTATTTTTCATATCCTCTTTGCTCCCATTCCACATTTTCTTTGTTCTTTCCTATACCACCCATCTGTACGGTCAGCATTGGTGGCTAAAGAAAGGCAGACTGGTCTTTTGACCAATGCCTCATGGGACAGTAAAGGTCATATCTCTGTTGTTGTGCGTACTGAATCCAGTTCATCAATCTTTCCTTATCTTCTGCTTTTTACCTAACAAGTATCTCCTAAATGTAACATGACACAACTGAGCAGTATTACCATAATATACGGAAGCCTCGTCTTGAACAGTTTTATTTCCCTCAGCAGTACTTCCTAAGAGCATCAAGGAATTATGTGTTAGATATTACCTTCCTGTCTAGGAGTAAAACAACGTGAAATCTAGCAATGGAGCCAGGAAATATTTCCAGTCTCCTGAGAATCAGCTAGCCATGCACCTGGTGCTGACTTCACTCACTGCCACAAAAACACTTGTGATAGGAGCCAAGCTGGACTCCTTCATCTCACATCATGACAACTTACCAAACTTCACTGACTACCCTTGGCAATGGATCTATATATGGGACACTCCAAAGTCTTGGCGATGTCATGCCAAACCCAACAGCAGGACACTGAAACCATTCCAGAAGAATTGCTGTCTACAAGGAGAAAAAGTAAACACCACCAACAACCCTCCTCCAAAGCCCTAAAACACTTCTTGAACATGTTTAAAGGTAGCAAAAACATGCAATTTCCTTATGCATTGTATGGCAGAACTCAGGCTAACTCCACAATCAGTGAGAGAATTCCTACTCATAGGGCTCTTAAAGAGGTATTTGGAAGTCAATACTCATTTTAACAGTCAGCTCATCATAGATTCATACTCCTTTTTGCACCACGACCCATCTTACCAGATACAAAAGGGCTAGGGGAAAGAAATTTAGTGTAACTTGAACAGACCAGGCAAAAATGCCTCCTCCAAACTGCACAGTGAGAAAAACAAACATATCTGAAGGGGAAAAAAAATCAATGACAAAAAAACAACTAGAAAAAAAAGAAGCTCGACAGTTCCCAAAGAACAAGCTAATTATTACTAATGAAATAATTAACATTTTTTAAAAACCTCTGAAAAAATGAAATTGGCTATGCAAGTTATAATTAATACTGTAATAATTTATCACAATGTAAAATGAGAAATCTTTGCTTCTCATTAAAGCTGTAATCCAGTAGAATTTTATTAGGAAAAAACAACCATGGGAAATAGGGCTGGAAAAATTCCAAAGAAACCAACCACTCCATTCTCCTACCATGACTAGAGAGCTGTTTCTGCATCACTTTATCTGATGGATTTTTTTCAACTGTTAATTCTTCAAAGGAAGAAATTCTATCCCAGCCTGCCCCCAAGAAACAATATGGATTTTTCTCTATCAGTTACCTGTATTCTGTTCATTTTCCACCTCCCCCTGCCTACATCAGTATAAACTTTGTCATCACAATGTGCATGGAGAACAGTTTATCTCTTCCTTCACTAGTAAATATGGAGATGTTTCAAGCCTGACAGTGCATAGTCATAGGTAGTTCAAGCTGATGCTGCTTAAGCAGGAGAGTTGAAGCTTTCCAGAGGTTTCTTTCAATTTCTGGTATTCTGTTCTTCTGAGAGTATACAAGAATAGTAACTAAGATCCAGACAAGCAGGCTTGGATCTTACCTTCAGGTAAGGGTTCAGTCCAAGACAGACCACCATGCTCTTAGGGGATGGAAAGAAGCTACTGAAGACTTCATTAGTTCTCTTTCTCTGGCAGTCATGACAAATTCTGCCAGACAGATTTGTCTCTATGTATTTACAGACAGCTCATCCAGGAATCTGCCTCAGTACAAGACACTGGATGGTATGGAGCAAAACTGAGCTCTAACAGGCAACCATCACCTCCATGTCCACTTGGTGCAGCAACAGACTGAGCTGTCACTGCTGTGACACCCCACCTTACAAAATGAGCACAGCACATGACCCAGATGACAGCTGTGCTTACAGCCGAAAAGGCAAGAGGCACTGAAGGACAGAGAAAGATTCACAAAGCCTTTTCCCGAGTGCTAAGGAAACTTTGAACTGCTGGTTTTCTCACAAATAACAGTTTGCTGTTTGTTGTGTGCCTGCAATAACAACTAAATCTTCCCAGGCATCAATTCTTTAAGTTGTTTTCCTGGTTTCAGGTGCACTTTATGACTTAGATTAGTTACCATGAAAAAGTAAAAAGCACAACAAAAGCCGTATTTCTCTTTTCTATTACTATTTTATCCATTGCCTTCCTGTAGTATATTTTTCTCTCACCACACTGAATTATTAGCAAGATGAGCATCTAAATATCAGAAAGGGATTTTAATTTTCCGTATGTGCAAAATTTTCTTAGGGATGACACATGGAAAGGTGTAGATCAGAATAACAGGTGTACAAGGAAGCCATAAAAAGCTGGATACTTATGTTTCCTCAAGTGTCTTATCCTCTTCACGATCCCACTCACTCCTGCTGAACATCAAATCTAAATGGTGTTTTCTTTCCCTTGCACCCTGGTAATTGAACAGCAAACTGACACTTTTTATCCAATCAAGGCATCCTATCAAATGTGCTACAGCACTGTGTTAAGAAAAAGAAACTCACAGTTTTCCTCCAAAACTACTCAGATATGGGCAATAGGTTAAAGAGTGCTGCCAGTAATTTCATCTGCTAGAACTCATATTCACAGGCAAAATATTAAGGAAAAAGTTGTAACAACCCTGCTCCAAAAGAACCAGAAGCCACACGCCTATTCTTCCCACAGAAATTAATTTTTCACTGTAACATAGGACATTGTGACCTGCAGAACAACGTGTCACTAATGAGATTTTCTTTGGAGGAGAATACCAAGCTGAAAGGCACAGCCAATACAATTTACCTGAGACACTCCAACAATTTGACAAGGACAACCATGGGCTACAGACTATGGCTGTTTTATAGGCAAAACCCATTAGTGCTTACACTACAGAGGCATGCTAACATTTTGAACTAAGTTTTGCCTTGCAACTTCTTCACAGAACACATGAAATGGCAAGTTCAATTCCCTGGAATCAACTGGCAAATTTAACTCCATGAAATTAATTTATACTGAAATATTTCTGTTTGCAATAGTAGCATGACTACCATCTTGAGAAACCCCTTCTAATATGCCTTAATATACATTGGCTACAGGTATAAGGCAAAAGTGTTGCAAGGCAAAATCACTTTGACTAGAGGAAGGCAAGAGAAGCAAGCAAGTTCTGCACAAAATACAGACTCCTGGGCAAAGTAAAAAAAAAGAAAAAACAAACAAACAAACAAATACCAACCCAAAAACCAAAACACAACAACAAAAGCAATTCTGCATTATACTTATCGACAGAGTTTTCAGTTTAACATCAGAAGCATTCTTACTGCCAGCTCAGGCAAAAAATAAAAGCCAAGACTTGACATGTCCCAAGGCCCATTCTTATTCTGAACATTTTACACATATCTTCTGCTAAAATTGTTATACCGAGTTGAATAAGGGAGGAAATCTGAATTCCCAGCCCATTAAAGTGTTTAATGGCCTAAGTCATGATTTAACCAACTGGAAAGTCTCTTGAAACTTCTTAGGTCTCATGGCCACCAACATGATATTTGCACATAGTTCTGTGTCTGGTTTCACCAACAGGGAGAGGGAGTTATGAAAAAAATTATGCTGGAAAAGGTGGGAGGTTGTGTTACACCATCCTATTTTACTAAGAGATGAAGTCCAGATATTTCTAAGAATCTAGCTTTAGCACCCCTTCATGCAAAAGAAATTTATTGTAAACAGGTCGCTCTCACAAAAACACCGAAGAGAAGTCTACAATGCACAGTTTCTTCTCTTTTGTAATGACTCTCCCTCCTCAGCCTCAGCCATTTGATTTACCCATCTGTTGTCAGCACAAGAGCAGATATTTTTTCTCCATTTTTTTAAATTATTGCTATTTTTTCAGACTAACTAAAAACTAAGTAACAACAACAATAATAATAACAATAGTAGTTTGAAATTACCAAAAGGGAACTGTGCCCTTCATCTGAAAGCAAAAAGGATAGAGAAAGCTAATCTGTTTTCTTTGTTGCTTCTCTTCAAGAACCCTCTTTCTAATTGAACAGGTGGGGCAGTGACCTGGGCTCCTGTCTCAAGGCACACTCATCAACTTGTGTAAAATCAAGTCATCCTACCTGAGTAAATTAGGGAAAGAACAAACAAGTGAGCCATAATCTAATTATTCCAAATACATTATCATTTTGCTGCAAATATAGCAGTATTACTCTTCTTTAATATCTGGGAGTGCTGTTGTTAATTCTTCACATTGCCAGCAGATCACAGGCACATGACTGGCAAGTATGGAGCTTTCAGAACTCATGCTATTTCTTCTTTTTTATATAAAAAAAAAATAACTATTTACTTAGGTGAGAGAGCATTTTCTATTGCTTCTTAACTGACCTACTGAATTTTAGAGACATCTTTGAAGATACAGAAAGGCTTATGGCAAGTAAATATAAATATACAAATAAATTCCATTCATTTATGAAGGCTGAGCAAGGCTGGTATAGCAAGAAAACTGTACAGAGGCTGTGTTCTTGATTGATCAGATTCAATTACTGCTCAGGATCAGAGCCAGCACTTTCAAGAGTCCCATTTCCTACAAGTGTTTTTCAAGAGCCTTTGTGAGTCTGCTTCAATAGCACAGCAGTGTACCCTATGTCTTTCACAAGTCCTCTTAGAGTGGCAGGAGACACTGTCTTGTCACTTGACACTTTGACACTGAGGATAGAATTTCTGCTTTTGATTACGCAACTGCCTTCAATAACAGCTTCTTGAATACTTGTTTTGTGCACTGGGAATCATGCACCTCAGAAGAATTCCTTTAGGTGTGGGGTCATGGAAAAACAGACCTCCTCACTGCATTAACCCACTGCAACACAAATCACAGAAAATCAGCTGAAAGATCAAATGAGGGGATAAGGAGCAATATTCAAATCTTTCAAAATGGATCTTCAGGCAACATCTAGCAACCTGCACAAAGTGCTGCAGACATTAGAAGGTTCCACAGGTTGAAGGATAGGCTGGGCAAGCTCACAGCAGATAATTCCACTGAGGATCATAAAATACAGAAAACCTATCTATATTCTGGAAAGTCACTGGACTAAAAATAGACAATGAGAGATCAAAAAATATTAGGGGAAGTTATAATTTTCCCTTGTATTTAGACTTTCATAAAATACATACCTTTAGCCAGTACTGGAGACAGGATGCTGAAAGATAACAGACCATTGATTTGATACAGTGTAGACCTGCCCTCCTACACATATTTCTGGAGTATTGGTTCCCAGAACAGTAAAAAGGCCCTACAGTGAACAGCTGATGTGAGACTCCGGCGAAA
The DNA here is from genome assembly GCA_013398175.1 of Climacteris rufus. NCBI lineage: Eukaryota > Metazoa > Chordata > Aves > Passeriformes > Climacteridae > Climacteris > Climacteris rufus. The sequence goes on from VZRZ01001375.1 coordinate 343,579, forward strand.
GAAACAGTGTGAGCTGCCCACACCACACATAGGATCAGAAAGGTCTGTATTTCTCTGCTCAGCCTTTTCAGAACTTTCGAAAACGTACACATTAACTTCAGTGCTGCAGGACGTAGGCAGAAATCTGCCTACCTCTTTGCAAAAAAGGGCAGCCAAAGCTAGCATCTAGATGACAGTAGGCAACAGCTTTTTGGTAAGATTTTCTAAATACTATGTATCCTAATTACACAAATGGACAGCCAGTGAGTTGCAAATTCCCCAGTAAAACCTGCCTAGCGCGAGATCTTTTAATTCTACCTTTGAAGTGAGTGATTTACAGGAAATGAATTTGAGATTTCAGTGCTGACTGCAATCAAGACCCTTACCTTTACAATGAGCATGATTTATAGCAATTTTATGCTAATAGCTCTCACCCATCGTTATCACAAAAGAGAATATATGTCAAAATTATTTATTCACCCCAAATCACACATCATCCAGGCTTTCCATTCAAAGTATCTGATTGGAACCTAAAGAAGTGGAAGGGAGAGTGTGCTGAACACAATAACTTTCACAGTCTTTTAAGCTCTCCTCTTACTTTGGATGATTTATGAAATGGCAGAACTTTGTTGTGAATGACAAATACAATTCAATAAAAAGTGCAGGTTGGGGGTGGACATCCAGTTTTACAAAACTGATGAATATCACATTTTTGTCCCTCTTCAAAGACAATATCTAACTGATTTTTGATGTAAACACTCCCTTGCATCCAAATACAGAACCATTAAGATTATCAAATATGTACAGAGGTAACATGTATGGATTTAAAAGGCACCGCTACTACAGGCTGGACAGCGCTCTGGGGTAGAACCCCATTACATTTAGCCAGGTGCTGCCCTCACAACACATCCACTGTTGCAGGCAACCCTGGGCTAGATGGTCCTTACATTTGACCTGATGAATTCCTGCCATCTAATATGCTTTTGAACTGACTATAAACAGTGAAATAGATTGCACATAGTTCTGGTGTGCTCACTGTTCAAAAGGAAAGATTAAACTTACAGCATGAGAGAGTATTCAATAGGAATTGAATCTTCAGGGAATTTCAGTGATTGTAGGTGCAAAGCAGCTGCCATGAAATAACAGGAGCTAGGGCACAGAAACAGAATTTTCTGTATTAAGATTTGTCTGCCCAATGCATATTCCAACTGGATTCGAAGTGAAAAATTTCAGCTTACATGATTGGAGCTGTGCTGTTTTCAAGGAGCCAGACCAATCCCACTGCATATTAAGCAGCGCTGAGTGCCTCAAGGTGGTATCATTCTTGCTCAGCACTTTTTCACTTCCTATCAGGATCCCCTCTGTTTCCATTCTGAGTCTATTTATAACAAATGCTTTCCTACAGGCCTGCTATGCCAAATACCAAAAATTGCTCCCACTCACTGCAAGACAAAGATTCTATTTCTGTGTAATTTATTCTCTTTACATTCTAACCTAGAGTACAGTGCAGATTCAAACCACTTGCAACCTTTCCTCATGTTCAGCTATGTGTATACTGCAGTAATCTTCTTCTCCCACACAGATAGATCAGCTTGCATCACCAATAAGTTAGTATGTGTAAGGGGGACACAGAAGCTGCTGCTTTTGAGAGCCATAGGTAAAAGCTGAGGTCTTACAGTCTGTGAACTAGCCCACACCTCTGTGAAGTCATATCAATGAAGAATATGCCCTGGTGATTAGAGACCTGCCATCTATTTTGGTACATGTTAGAGGAAGTGCAGGACGGGTAACCTACACACAGACTGAAAGTCAAAATTGTTGCTCATCCTCAGACAAAAAACCCTTTTTCATGTGTCCTTGTTGTGTAAAACTTTGGATTGGTTCAGGCTGTAATAATCAATGTTTGATCAAGAGGCCATGTATATATCCTTGCCGGAACAGTCTTCCTGGTCATTCATTATCAGTAAAGATACTGTTCTTTTTTAATACCCTCCACTTTCTTCCTCTTTTTTATTCTTTCCAAGTAGATTTCAGATGCTGCCTGCTAACACATAAATTTTCTTCTTCATTACTCTAAGTTTCCACATGATAGTTGGGCCCTCTCTCAAATCCATAGATGGGAACTATGCCCTATGCTCACCTGTGTTTTTACACCAAAACCATGCCAAAATTAACTGGCTATGCAAGATGAGTTTCTCCGTGGGAGAAGCTTCTCTATATGACATCTCCTAGACTGGACCCTCACTGAGGATGCCTAGTTGACTCCAGAGGCGGACCACCTATGCAGAGACGCTTTTCCATTACTGCTTAGTGAGACTCGTGGGATGCGTTTGGTGAGTGCTGTACAGGTAGGACCTCTCATACTACATATACATGAGTATAAAGGAAAGCAATCATATGCATATGCTTCCTTTTGCTAATCTAGTAACAGATTACAACAGGTTGCCCAGAGAACTTGTGGATGTTCCATCATTAGAAGTGTTCAAAGTCAGGTTGGAAGGGGCTTGAAGAAACATCATCTAGTAGAAGGCAGAGGCAGTGAAAATAGATGATCTTTGAAGTTCCCTTCAAATGCAAAACATTGTATAATTCTAAGAACTTGAGGAAGGATTCCCAATACTGATGATTCAAGTTCCCCCCCCTCTCCCCTCCATACCTCCCCTCAACCAGATTGAAGCTATCTTCCTCAGGGCCTCAAGGTGCAGTGAAACAGCAAGCATCACAAAATAGAGTAGGAAAATTATACTAGAATGAGTATCCCCATCCCAAGGTTATCTCAGGTACCCACTCCCAGGGTACAAACCCCCCTCTCTGAGTATGATGTATGACCAAAGTCACTCAAGTTCCACCTAAACACAAAGAAGCGGTATAAAAAATAGTTAAAAATAGAGAGATGTTAGGGGGAAGATTCCATTGTAACTTCTGAGTTAAACAACAGGCTGGACCTGTCTTCTCCCCTCACAGGGCCACCTATTAGGTAAGAACAGTAGTCTGTACATGCTAAATTATTATCTTGAGGGAGGATTAGAGCTTGTTACTGTATTGCTTTGAACTAGCATATGACTTTGAATATACTTTTGCAGCCATATACAGAAGTTAAAATTTTGGTGGGCTGAGGAAAACAGAAGCTGCAGACAGTTATGAGGGAAGGGGAAAGCAATATACAATTGGTTTTGTATTTTCCAATAAATTGAAAAACAATTTATTTCACAATTCAGCAGACATCCAGAAAATGAGCCACGGAGGGGGATGGGCAGTTCCCCCTCATGCCGGCAGCAAGACAAAGGCTCTGAGAGAGAGAGATGGTACAAAGTGTCTCCAATGTTCCTGGAGTCTCCCATCCACACACTGTGTTCTCATATTTATAGCAAGTTTTGTGAATTAGTATAGTTGACAAAAACCTCCCAATCAGAGAGGGGTGTGAGTATATGTCAGATGGCTATTGGATCATGGCTATTCTCTATGACTTTCGTGTTTCAACTGTCATAGGAGAGGGAATGTTCTCTTTTCAGGGATACTAAGGGATAACATAGGAATAACAAGTTCGTATTATGACTGCGGTATAGGTCTCTATTATCTATATTATCTATCTCTAAACAATGGCAGTGGAAAGTTACAGGGGTTCTACATAGGGAATTGAAAAGGCAAAATGAAAAAGCAGAAAATCCTTTTGGCATCATACTATTATCGTCTACTCTCGAATCTTAACCTGTCACAATTTTATTAATAAAGTGAGTTATTCTAGTCAGGATGGCGAATTCACCTTGCTTCACATCCCAGTGATTGGGCTTCACCTCTGAGCTTTAATTCACTCTTCTGTGAAAAACTGTGAAGACCTTTCCATTCTTCTGAAAATACCTTACAATCTGGCAGTTCTAAAGAAGCAGGATCTCTTGTTAATACAGAAGAGGTATTCCAGTGCATGTAGGAGGGATGAGGAGGGTACCACCTCAATGGCTGACAATAGCGTAAGAATTCTAGATGCTTTCTAAACAAATGGTTGATTTTGCTGCTACTTAGCAAACAAGCAGCAAAACAGTGGCTACTCAGCCCCAGGAGGATGGAGAGCCTTCAGACATTGTAATTACAGGGTATCATAAGCTTCCCCAAAACGTAAATGAAAATATAAGTGTCTCTGTGAGCTAATGAGCCCCTAAGCCTCAATTCTAACTTGCAGCTGCTTATCACAATTTTAAATCTGCTCTGCAAAAGAACCCAGAAGCACAGCTGTATCTGAAACAGTATTGGAAACAGAGAACAGATGCTAAGAAAGATGGGACATGACCTAGAAGCATGGCTGAAAAAATGTGTGACTTCACACTCTTCAAATGGGCCAAACACCAAATGTTTAAAATGAGGGATGAACAAGGTTTTCTGCTGCCAAGAATAAATGTCAGTGGCTGCACAAAACAAGGCCTAAGGACTGTCTTATAAAGGGAGATAGCAATTGATGACTGTAGCCTGGATCTCCTTACAAGTCTCAGTACATCATGGCTCTCACTGATGTTCTTGCCAGCTGTCAGTAGCTCTGCACTCGTTTTCAGCTTTCTGTCATGCACAGTCTAGGCCAAGACAACAAAGAAGGAGCAACTATAAAGGCTCAGTAAGTTTTCGTTTCCTCACTGTGTGCACAAAATTATAGAGCCCCAACCTAGCAAAGGAGCAACACAATTTTAGCCCATGCTTTTTACCTTACTGACCATAATTTATAGCATTTCCAGATTAAAGCCACAAATCATTATCTGGGATCACAGAAATCCCATTCATCTACATCTTCTTATGCTAAGCATCCCAATTTTTTAGCTGTAGACAAAGTCATGCCTTAACATTGGGTGAAGCCTTACACTGTTAAAGCAAGAACCAATGCAACCATTAAAAGCTGATGCCTTTTTTTACCCCTTTTAAGTCTGTGGCAAGGTGAACATACAGTGAGTTACAGACAGAGAGATGGAGGGAGATGGGGAACAGGTAACTCTTTAAGCACTGTTTTTGCTTATAGACTAAAACAAAGTCCCTGTTCCACAAATAATGAAAAAGAGAGAAGACCACTAATAGAGAAATATTTGAATGCTCATGAGGTAAACATTTTGTTGAGTGTCATGCCTCAATTGCAAATGGGACAATCTGATTAATCCTTGAGTCACTTCTATTCTGTTTCTTCCTTTTTAAAACACCACCAAGAAATTTCCAGTTACACAATTTAAAAAGAACAGAGAGGTTAACTTGTTTTGTAAACTCAGTGCACTATTCTCCAGCACAGAAAGAAAACCTCCCACCACCACACAAGCAACCTACACACAAGGGACCTCTACACTGGCTACAGCCACTGGGAAATCACACCTCCTAACAGCTGGCATAAAAAGAAGATTAAATGTCAATGCTGTTAGAAGAAAGCTCAAACATGGTCCCAAATTAGCACACTTGAAGACCCCGATGGGTTTAGATTTTTTTTTTTTTTACAGAATGGAAGAAAGAATTAAGAAGCCTGTCTACCTCTTCAGGCTGGAAACTTGAAGTGTTGTTAGACTGGTAGGCATATTAAAAATTCATGTGTCACTTATAAGTTTATGCCAGTTACTCCTGTTCAAGAAAAGTGCAACTGTCATGGATAGTCAGAAAGAAGGACAGCATACCTTATTCACAGCAGTTTCAGGCAATTGCTCAAGGGACCTACTCCAAGCAAATGCCACTCTTTTTTCACCTCCTGTAAACCCTACCTCTCTTCTGGTGAACATGGCAATCTCAGGTATTTTCCCCCATATCCTCACCTCTCACCTTCACTATACTGCCTAAGATCAGCCTCTTGTTGATTCTGACAAGGGAGCCACAGCACACAGGACTGGCTCATGCTCCTTTATGTCTTCCTTTCCATCAAAATAAAAAGCAATGTCCCTGAAATACATACCACATGCAAAATGCCTCTTGCATACTGAATTTAAGGCTCAGATGCCTCCAGTTCTAATATGAACCAGAGGACTCCTTTGAGAGGACGCCCATATTGATAGAAGGTTTAGTTTGTTGCAAAATAGGCCAACATCCATTAAACCACAAAGGAGACTGAACAGCACATGGAGAGAGCTAATAGTGCAGTACTAACAAGCAATAAGCTACTCCTTGCACATATAAAGAAAGCAATACTTTGGAAGACATAACACAGATAACAACTTGGTTTATTGGTTAGAGTGTAACACCAACCACAAAACTCATAGATGCTTTGCCAGCATTACTATCTAAATTCTACAAGATTAGGGGCATGCCTCTGTTCAACGATACCCACAGCTTTGAGGCAGCTAATAACACAAGACCTGTCAGACACCATATTCTGCTGTCAAGATAACTCCTCATTCCACTCAAAACCTTCCCCAGTTTCACAGTACCTCTCCTAATTCTGTTGCCTTACCAAACTTTCACAGGAGCAAGCAAAGGTATAAAAGCACAAACTGTTGCAATGAAGTGATAAAGCTGACTGCTGTTTAGCAGATTCGAAAGCAAGTACAGACTTCCTTCTTTGTGCAAAATTTCAAGACAGCATAAATTGGGTCTGTAGCAGTGACCTTCTGCTAGGAAGACAATCCTGATAGGAGCAAGCTCAGCTACTATGGGCATCCAGCAGGTATGACAGAGGAACATTGTCTGTGTTCTCTGCAATCACCTGAAGGGAAGCCATTGTCTCTCACAGGTGCCTTAGAATCTCAGTTACTATTGCTTCTTTGAGGGGACCTCGAATTCTTCCAGTTAGCTGTGTTAGTTGTAGCTATCAGTATGTTTGTAGAAGCTACCACAAAAAGGTTTCTCAAAAAACACTTGCGTTGCTTTGTGAAGTCTGGAAGTTGATGCACACTGTCAGGTTGGAAGAATGTGCTGCAGGTAGAATGTTCTGCAAGGTCTATTCTTCATTTTAATTAATCACTTGAATGACAACATGGACACTTATCCCATTGTAAAATTCAAACTGGGTGATGTAAGAAAGTAACAGATGCAAGGCTTGTTAAGAGATGGAATACTTTGCATTACGGGTGGGGGCAAAAAAAAAAGATCAGCTTTCCAGCAAAACAGCCTTTCTGCAGATCTGTATCTGGATGATGAGATGCGAAAAAGGGGCTGCAATACAGGGCAAAATGAGCACTGTAAGTCCTCTAAAATAATGGAATGAAACAGAGCAGGTGCAAAACCAAAGTTGGCTATTAAAAGAGGAATATTCAAGTGCACAAGTACACGAGCACTTCCTGCAAGGAACTCACTGGCAGTTTTGCTGAAAAGATGATGACAGATATCTAAATTACTGTCACAGCTAAGGCATGGAATACACGAGATTACATTTCGCACTGCCCCTACAATTATTACAAGATCACAATGAGAGGAAAATCAATGCAGTGTGCCAGGAAATAGCTTATATTGGAGTTTAAAGAGAAGAGCTACTAAATACAGCTCTCCCTCACCATGATATAGTGTGAGTGCATCAGGCAGAAAATCCTCTGAATGTTCTGAGTCATTGTGTTCTGCTGAAAATGTTTAAATGACCCTATAACTTTCACCCTGCTCTTTTTATTAGTGGCCAGAATATACGCCAATGCTGTATTTCATCCTTCTCTAGCAAAGAACTAACACAGATCCTGTTAACAACTTCATTATCACCTCTTGGGCCAGAGAAGGAACATATCATAGAAACAAGCTGTAAATGTTCCCCAGATATCTGCTTGGGGAAGACATGCTTTTTAGATGTTAAATAATGAAACAGTAGTCTCTAGTTAAAATTAAATATTTGTGTTGCTTTCCATTATCAAACTGGTCTATCCATTTGAGTTCACTAATGAGCTTGGTCAGGAACTTCAGCCAGAATGTTACACAGATAAAACTGTCTGTCACAAGTTAGTGAAGATGACGTTGAGATAGCAAATATCTTTTCATGACAAATACATCCTTCCACCAAAACCTGTTCAACTGTCTACATCCTTTGGTATTGTGTGGCTGACTGATTTATAAACAACCACATATCTGTGCTTATGCTTGCCTGTTTTGCATAGATCATGCAGCAGTGAAACCATAGCACCATTATTTTTCAGAAAGACTGTGACAGCTGAAGTCCAGCCTATTTGTGCCTTAACACTGAACTGGAACACTAAAGGCCTTGCCCCAAAAAGCAGTGACAGCACCACTTCCTGTCCAACAGGTTTCCTCTCACACATTTGTTGCTACAGGCACAATCTCAGAGACAAGACATGCTGGGTTCAGGCGTATATTGTGCCATCTGATACAAACAAGACTGAGCTTCTCAAAGCCTAAAGACCTGGTGACAATACACTGGCAATGTTGAGAAAATGTCTAACAAGTGACTGCCATCCAGGACCAGAGGTCAACGACACATCAGGACAGCTCTGATAATGGGCTAAGGTGATGGTGGGCAGAGAGAAGAAAGCTCTTGGCTCCCAGTTTCTGTTTCCCAATATCCTTAAGGGGCCCAGAATATTCTGCAAAACTGGGAAGAATTCTTTATCACCTGTGAAAAATTATGTAATTCTACAGGCCAGAAAAAGAGAAAAAATCTGTAGATAGACAATTCTGTCTCATTTACCATACTGGCATGTGCTCATGACTGCAGACTCATCTAAAGTCAGTCAGGTTTCTGAGTAGCTGATTACGTGTTTAGCTCTCTATCCTTCAGCAACAAAGGCTGCAAGGTTAGGCCACAGTTTCTGCAAGGAGCAGACAAACTATATCCATACTCTCCTCTCACTATCCCAGGTGCTTGTTTTGGTCTTGAGGACATAGAACTGGATTTAAATGAGAAGAAAAAACCCTGTTCTGCCGAACACAACTAATCTGTTATTTTTTTTAAGACAGTTACTGCCAGTTTTAATACATGTCTTAATGAAGACTGATTCATGAGCTGGCTCCCTTAGAAGGGCTTTGTAGCTAAAGAGACTGGGAATAGGAACCTTGTTAAAATAAAGCTCTACTGAGCATTTTGCATTTCAAGACAGTTACCTCTTGCGACTTCCTCTATTTGGTTGTCTAATTAAAAGGTTAGTAAACGTGAACAGGGAGCATTTGACAGAATATAAGGAACTTTAGGCCTCTCTGTGTGAGCCCTGAACTGAATTTAACTACTCAGAGACTGTCAGTGATACAATCATGGCAACTGTCTTTAATTCCCCGGTACACACTTGCACATGGAATGAAAATCACGGGCAATTATGGATGAGGGATTGTTCTCCTACCTCTGAGTCTATTGTTCTCATACAATCTATACAGTCAAGGAAGGCTCCTTCTTGCTTACGTTCAAAGCCCTGTACAACACTGGTATCCTGCAATTACTGTGTGCATACACTAGTGAGAGGCAAAGACAGGTCACCTTCTCAGCAAGGCTGGCAGCTTAGCAAAGCCAGCCTGGTGGGTTTTCTGTGTTATTAGAACACATCTGATAGATGGAGAGGAAGCATACTCTTCAAAGGTGCCATGAGCCTGCTGGGAGGAGAGATCTGTAGGAACTGAGGTTATGAGCAGACTCAACCAGCTGTGGTTCAGGGTGCAGTGCCCCCAGCAGCAGTACAGGGAATCCTGCCACCTTGTGAACAAAGCCCAGCGCTTACTGCTGGAAGCTCCAAAGCAAGCCCCACGAATAAAGGAGGTCATTCTCTCCCCATCATAGGTCAGAAAGCACATTTCTGCCAAAGGTCGCTGTGCTTTCTCATTAAAGCCAAGGCCAGGTCCTTCTCAGGAAGACCTGCACATATATTGCCCCAGTATAAATTGCTAAGATTCCACCATGAGTCCAGTTGACCCCAAAATACCACATCTTCATAAGCATATCCAGAGCCAAAACTCACTGGATGAAGGCCTCTGGTAAGCATTAATCCCTACACAAAAGCTCCACTAGCAGTTGCAAAAGCTCTTTCAGCAGCACCATGTGAATATTAGCCCTGTAATCCAGACTGCTGAGCTATGCAAATCCATGGCTATCATTTTTTTTGTCTTTGTCCTCACTGCTGGGCCCAGTAAGCACCTGGCTCTAAATGGCAAGCATCAGAATCTAGACACATGGTTGCAGGAAAAATGTTGCAGCAGTCCAAAAAAGCATAACAGGTTTATTGGTGGATAACTGGAGAGCTGAGCCCTCAAAAAAGAATTATTGTTTCACTTCCCTCCTTCTGTCATTGTGATGGTCCTGACAAACCACCGGGAAGAATAGTCCCCAGCATTTCTATGAAGCACAGACAGAAGCTCTGGCTGTAACAAATAGCATTAGTAAAATGTCAGTAGATTCACCCACCAGCTGCTTGGTTAAAGGGTGTCTGCTCTTAAGGAGTACATGAGAAAGGGATGTCCAACAGTGCAATGGAGGTAGACAAGGGTGATTTACTGCTCTGTGCAGGGCGATAACATGGGCATGAATCACCAGTGCCTTCAGAGAGCAGCTAGACTGGAATTTGTGTGATAAGGCAAACAGGAAAGAAAGTATTATCAGGGCTAAGGCCTGCCTATCTTTCTTATATGGAATATATAAAGCACTCTTGATCCTGGGCATGACTAAACAAACAGATCCCCTCTGTGCCTCCTCAGACACTGCAGCAGTCCTGAAGTAGCTGAGACAAGTGATGCCAAATAGATCGTCCTGTTACGCACCTCATTTTAAATGAGGAACACCACATGGGTAGTCTGATCCTGGTGGATACATCTCAAGAGACTGTTCCTAAGCTCTCCTGGTAAGTGGTTGTAACACTATCTTAGCACAAAAGTAAAACAGAGAGATAGCATTATGACAGGAGTGTTCTTGGAATGAGGAAAAAAGGAAGATTGAAAGATAATGTGCATGTGAGCTATTGAGAGGAAAGAAAATTAACCATTAGAGTCAGTATAAAAGCACAAATAGAAGAGGTGCAGAAAAAAATCTGAAATTATGTGTGTCTCAGATGCTTTCAAATTTCAAATGGCACTCAGACCATTTGAAATTAAGTGTGGCCTTCCCTGTGATATCAGTCATCTCTAAGTCAAGGCCTCCTAGGACCTTCAAGGTCCTCAAATTACATATCTATTATCTTCTGTAGTATCTCTGATTAATCCTTCTCAACAGACAAAAACTTCCCTACAAAGATAAATAGCACTTCATTCATACAAAATGTTTGAAAATGGAACAGTGTGATCACTCTCTTTGCTCTAAGTGAGCAGCACTGGGAGCACATCTGGCCCTTGTCATAGACTCAGTCATCAGCCTTGCATACTGTTTCCCAGAATATCTGCATATCCTTACCAGCCCATTTCTTCCTGATAGGGAAGTTCAGGCCAAATGCAAGCAGGATTTCCAAAGACCCTTGTCCATGAGCTCTTCTCTAATCCCTGAGGAAGTTCTTAAGGCCCAAAGACATCAAAGGAAGATTTTGACATAGATTAATACTTCTTTCACATTTTGCTGAAGCCAAATTGGAATCTGGGCAGGTACGAAGAGCATCCACCTCACACTGTAGAGAACAGACTTTGCAGTTCTGAGACAGCTTTCAAAAACTGAAGCAGTAAGAGAGCAGCAATACAGCACACTGCAGCTGGAATTGGGTAATGGGGCTTTTAAGAGGAGGAACGCGTAGGCTTCCCATGCCCTGCCATCAAGGAATGTATTTATAGAATCAGTTTTCCCCGCCGTCAGAGAAAGAAGTAAGACCAGAATTCCCATGGCTTTGTTCTCCTGGCTGAGCCAGCGCGCTGGCACATGCAGGTGGCAGTGGTGCACGGGCACTGCTCGGCAGCAGACAATGCCACAGCACAGCCACACGCCACACCAAGTGTCCGGCCCAAAGAGACAGCAAGTACTGCTCCTGGCACTTGGAGTGCCTGCATAAATCTGCTTCTGGGTTCCAACCACAGCTTCATCCCTGCCTCCCTGCAGAGGCATCTGCCTAGGAATGTAATTGATTCTACATATCCTCAGGGCTTATGAGGTCTTATTGGATTCTTTCCTTCCTTGAACTCCATGGGAAGAGGAATTTTACTTTCCAGGTTGTCCTGCGCTGAGTAGATTTGCTTTTGTTCTATTCCCTGGGCCTTAAGGGAGGGGAGAGAATAGGTGAGGAAACTTATACAACAGTGAGCCAATGTCAGTTTTCATTTAATGTAGAGTTTTTAGTATGGACCACACGCTACCTGGCTATCATGTCCTTAATCTAATGGGTAATTTTATTATCAAAGATGGCAGGATGGAAGTTTGGTCACCTCCTCCTACCTAGATGACTTTTTTACCCTCTTAATGCCTCTAATGATTTATCAGAGAATTGTCTTTCAGTGTCTTTCATGTCAGTTGTCAGTGTCTTTCATGTATTCACTTCAAACAAAATATGACCCGTGCTTATCTGCATTTGCTGACTTTGGGCTTATTTTGGATTTAAAGCTTATTTCAAATATTTCCTAAACTAGACTATTACTTTTTCTTTTCTTACCATGAAATTCGCACCTTTTCATTTAATCACTTTTGCATTCCTTACTGCCAGCCAAGGCTATTGTGAGATGTCTGTCACCCAAAAGCTACTAAACCCAATCCTAATCATAATACCTGACACCTAATCCTAATCATAATTTCCAGATAACCAATAAGGCAAAAAATAAATTACTTTATCAGCTCCACTCTCTTTACATCTGCTTTATTCCCAACTGTAACACAACCAGTTATAATTGAGTTGCAGTCTAATCAACTAAGTGGGCCACCCTGTGAGGAAAAACAGAGGGGGAAAAAAAAAGGAGAAAAGAGAATCAGGTCGCTCTGTTCTTAAGACAGCAATATAGATAATTGCTTCACTCCACAGCATCTGTGCTGCACTTGAGGTATGTTTGAGATCTTATGTAACTAATACCATCCCTGGGTTAGACAGACAATCCCTAATAATAAATACCATAAATACCTCTTCCATGCACATGAAGGTGGTAGATCTGACTTATGCTTTTCAGACTGTGTGAAAACAAGGAATATTCCAACCCATGCAATTTTGAGGGGATTTTTGTGAGTTTTTAAGTAGAGGAAGAAAACCGCTTTTATTATTTTACTTGAATCTGCAAGAAATTCATAGAAATGCTGGTCTTCAGCTGCTGTAGATTGACACATCTTTGTCAAGAAAGACAGCTGAAATTTGTAAATTACATTATGCTGTAGCAAAACAATGCCCATGAGTGCCCAGGACCTTGCTGTGCAGAATCAAGCACTGAGTTTCCCTGGTCACCCAGAGATTGTCTCTGTTGGGCTAGATTAGCTCAACTGCTGTCTTTTAGTTAGAAGTAATTTTTTGAGGACATTAAAAGGAGCTAGTACAGAAGGATCTTCTACAGTACAAAACACACGCTAAAGTGATCCCTAAATAAACAACAGACAAATCACCACCTAAGAACCAGCAATAAGACAGCATGCCTCTAACAGAGAGAAAAATATAATGGGTGTTCTTAACACAGGGCGGCCAATTCAAAATAGTCTACTGGAGTCAAAAGAGCATTGAAACTGACATACTCTACATTTAACCCAGTGAGCAGATTCCAGGTGTGAAGTAAAGTCAAAACTGTAGCAACTTTGACTTGACTTTCCTGTGTGGAAACAACACTCTTGTCTGTGGTGGTGGTCAGGAGGATGCATTTTATACGCCTACTTCAAGCACTGTCATTGCATCTGCCCGCATAGCAGAAGCACATCCATACCCTCTTGGAGAAGAGGTGCTGAGATCCAGGTGGAAGGTATACCATCTGAAAAGTTCTACCAAACGACATCCAAAACACAAAATCAGAAGTCCCAATCAAGCACCTCAGCCACGAGGCAAGATACCGTCTCCATAACAGGAGAACTCAGTTCACATGACCAAAAAAAGTTTTTAAACAACTTGATATGGTTTTCACACAGATGTGAATTGCAGTGGGATCTCTGCCTGGCACAGGCAATACAATAAGATGCACACTCAGAAGAAACGGATGGCACATTCCTTCTCATCCAGAAGCCAACAATTTGCAATGGCAGTGAGCTGGTGTCCTACCACCACCTGTGTGCCCTTGCTGAAGGTTTCCTTTAGGTAGGCACTCCTGAATTAGTCAGGCTTGGAGACTAAGGCTAAGGAGACTTGGTTGAAAAGTTATCAGTCATGGGGAAGGAGCGTCACAAGGTTTCAGGAAACATTTAAGGCCAAGAGATTCAGTCCTGCATATAAAACATGCATCTTTTCTTGAATGTTGGGCCAGCACAAGGCACCTTCTGAAATCCCTACTTAGGTAAGATATCTAAGTCATGCTGTAATGTGAGCCTGAGACCAGAATATTCAGATAGCAGACAGCAAGTCTATAAACTATGGAGTGCAAACTGACCTAACAATCAAGAAAATAATAAAAGTTGGTGCTGAGGAAGATAGAATAGCTTATTTTCAGACAACTGTTAAAGACCAGGAAGAGGTCCCAGAGAAACACCTAGTTCTTAAATGATGTATTTCTCAACTGTAGCATTAAACAAAAAAAATTACCAAATGCATTGTTTTCATGTAAATTGCAGGCAGAAGTTACCAGGGAGGAAATGTCAAGCTATACTTGTTATGTGAAACTCAAAATCTTTGCCTGGGTTGAAACACCACAGTTGGAAAAATACCCAGTGCAGCCATCTAGAAATTACTTTGTAAATCCACAAAGTCCTTTGAAATAAAATCACTTTCAATCTGAATCCAATAGTTGATTTCAAATCATCCTTGGAGAATGGACATAATATAGCTAGCAGACCTCTTCTGTCACACTAACACAAAGGGGCTAAAAGGTCCTTTTTTCAGAAAAAGGAAAATTAACCACAGCTCTGTAATTAACTCACCCAGAGGGGCACAGTGGTGGTTCCCACTAAGCTAGGTTTGCCTTCTGGATTCAATCAGAGATTATCATATATTGAAACAAAACCAAAATTTAGTGTAAAAACTAAACCACTTCTAGCGGCAATTTTGTTATTAAGGACAACCTTACAAATGAAGACTCAGAAACATTGACTTTCTATTGAAGTGCTCAGGGCCAAAAACTATTTCCTGCCTTGCTGGCTTCACCTCTCTGAGCATGTACAATTATTTCAAACTCACCCAAGGCTCAGTTTCCATTACTTCGTGCTTGCTGCAGCAGCAAGATTCCCCAGAGAGAGCACCTCTCTCCTCTCCCTCTAGTCAAGAGAAACTAATTACTGACTCAAGGATGCTCATGGCCAATTTATTCACATTATTCTTTCACCAATATTGTCCTTCACTTTAAGTAGCTCTTCCTTCACTGCAGTGTTCACCTCTCTCATGTATTTAGAGAGAGTGGTGGTGTCCCTCCTTAACCTTTTTCCTCAGTATTTTAATCTATCTCCATTTAATTATAAATTTTCTCTTTCATGCACCTTTTAATCTTGTTTTTGTGCAGCCCAGCTGACATGGAACAGAAACTTCTGATATTTAAAGGAAAATACAGCAGAGAAATTTGCAATTGTCAAGAAAAGTGTTATAAATATACAGAATTAACAAAAAAAAATTAAAGAAGACTCATGTTTATAATGGAGTCTAGATTATTTCTAAACATTCTTCCAAACACTTTTATTCCTAGCTAAAACTGTGTAGAGAAGCAACTATATATATGTGCTGGCAAAATCTCTGCATATTTTCCCCTTCTTCTCAGTTTTTTTGCTTATTTGTATTCAGTTTGCGATTTTAAAATAAATGCCTTCATTTGAGGAAAAAATAAATGTAAAGGAAACTGCAAAGAGAAAATGGTTAATTCACAAAGAACAAAACATTTCACTCTGATTCAGGGAAGAGCAGCATGCACACACTTAAGTCCAGTATAAAATAAATTACTGTCAGAGATTAAAAATGCATTGGTTTGGACACTATGTCTAAATCTTATGCAGTCTTTCAAGTTTGCGATACATCTTTGCTTGATTGCTGAGAAAAAAAAAAAAACCTGTGTGTTTAAAAGCTTTCCATTAAATAAGAAAAAAACACCAACACAGCCTTAGCAAAACCTTTAAAGAGTTCTCTTGCAAATCAAGACTTTGATTAATATATGCATTTTCAAAGAATTCAAGAGACACACACACACTGAGGACTGGCACTGGAACAGAGGCCAGGCAGCGCCACACAGTTCCTGCCTCTTCGGGGTGTGTGCACAAAGTTTCACACTAAGTGCAGTAACACAGTCGCAGGGGAGTAGAAAGAGCAAGAAAGTTTCACTGCCAATATCAACTCAAGGACGAATTTTCAAGTCCATGATGTACCAAAGTTCAGCTCTGTCTGGAACCAAGCAGCAGGAGTGACAGAAGGAAAAAAGAATGCTATTGTCTTCCTGTGAAGGGAAGGGCAGTGCTCAGTGGCCCGTGTGCCTAATTGAGTCTGTCGTTTTCTTGGGATAACGGCGTCCTGAACTGCTTTCTATGCATGGAGACTGGGAGAGACACCATCCAAACTAGAGATCAAGTGACCTTCCCAAGCATACCCAGGTTTCTCCCACAGACAAGGCCAGCAACTGAGACAATCATCTTATGCTCAGTTACCTTCAACAGAACGTTCAAACTTCTTTTCTGCTGACCAACTTTGCCTGAGCTTGCCAGCAAAAAAAAGAGATAGATCCAGGGACACAGAGACATGGCAGCTCAGCTATTTGCCAACCTAGGCACTGACACACATATTTTTTGCTATCCATTTCCTTTAATTGTTGTCTGACTTCCCCTTCATTGCTCCAATTTTCTCAGGAGACTGGAGTTATCAAAACAGCTCCATCTTTCCCCAACTGATTTTTTTGTTTGTTTGTTTCTTCCCTTATTTTCCACAGAAGGTAACTCACAGCCATCTGAATCCCAAATTTATGTTGATGTTGTTGTATGTTTGACATTCCTTCAAGGTCAGTATCATTACAAATAAACCACAAGACTCAAATCATGATGCAAAAATGTAAGTAGCTACTAAGCAGCTTCATTCTTGTAGGTAATGACAAAATCAAACTGCAAAAAGATGCACAAAATCAGCAGATTAAATGTGTTGATTGTACGAATGCACTTCTGCAGTGACAGCATCCACCCAACTTGAAAGTGGCTCATTTAAAAATACAGAAGAAAGGAAAAAAAATCAATCCTTAAATTGCTCAAGGTGATCATCAATTTGTCCCTAGAGGAGTGACACAATTTTTTTTCTAACACACACTGTGATTTCTGCCAGTGATAGATCACTAGTAACCTTTGCCATGTCTGTAATTGCAGCTGTTACCCTTCAGCAAAGCACGAGCATCTGCTCAGCAACCAGTAGAAACTTTCAGCCTTCTCAGCAATATTCTACGTTCTAAGACATGTACTCCAGACACAAAAACTAACCTGAAAAAAAGCATAACTGACTATATCTAAGCTCTCACAATCAAACTGTAGATGAGAAAGTATGACAGCAACCAACGATGTGCTCAAAGCAGCAAGTTAGCAAATGTTTAAGGTTCTGTGTTATCTTGATCAAGCACTTAATTTCAGCACATGGAATGAGTACATAAAGGCAGTGCAGAGGTGCACCCTCACAAAGGAGAGCATCCAAGGCTAAAGCAGAGTGCTTTCTGCCCCACCACTGAAAGAGGAGAGCCAGAAAATTTGTCAGAGCCCTCAGCATGCTGCTGAGGCTCTTCACAGCAGTTGGAAGTGGGAGTAGAAACTCTGCAGCTTTGAGGGACTAATGTACCAGTTACCACTTCATGAACCATATTGCCTCTCCAAAAGTCTGAAAAACCATGACTTCTCACCCTAGATAACACTAGAACCTGTATTTGTCTCTGAGTCTCAGCATCAGTTTCTATTCCCTCCCTTTCTTCTCTGAACACTACCACATAAAGTTCAGAAAAGGGACCTTGGCCTTCAAACAGAAGAACATGCCCTTGCATGTAGCCCTTTGACATGAGACAAGCCAATGGCAACACATAAGAGGCCTGTCCCTTTTCTTTCTGCCAGCCTTCCCTGCTTATTGCCACTCCTTTTCCAGGCCTCCTCAACAATTTGGCAGACTTCAAAAACTGATGGGGAACTTCTCATCTCCATGCAACTGCCATATGAAATCTCCCATGCAACCATCTTGCTGCTAGGATGGATGTTTGTGCTGTTTGCCTTCGGGGGGTTCCTCAGGATGGCAGGGACATTCCTCTCTTTCCTTAGAGGTGAGCCTCTGCAGAAGTTACTTAGGGCTTTTGGAGCCCTATACTTCACTGCAGTGCTAACAAATACAGACAATACCATCTCAACTTCACTCAGCAAGACTTCTAAACCCAGGTAGCCCTCATGGATTGGATTTCATAGCTTTATTAATTCAAACTTTACCCTTCCAGTCAGAGAACAAAGCCCTACCACATCAGCCTTCATATATATCAGTCTTGTCTAATGTCTGTCCTTTTGCCAGCACATGAGCAAGTGAGTATGTGTCCACAGCTAACAGCTGAACTACATCCTGAACTTCCCTCTAATTAAGAACCAACACAAAGGCTTATATTTACAGCATCCCATTTCACCAGGAAGATTTCAGTCACTGTAATACATCATGCACTAGGCTCCTGCCCAGCTTAAATCTGCTGCTGCAGATAGCATTTCCTATGCAACACAGGCCAATATTTGAGCACTGACAAATTCTCTTTGTGCCAAAACCATGCAGTTAGCAAGACATCACTACTTTTCTCTACTTATGAAAGAAAAAAAAAATCAGAAAGACTCAGGTATACAGCAACAGATACTAATATCAAAAGTATGCAAAACTTTGAAGTGGACAGAAAAACCAAGGAGAAGCATCTTTTTTTACTGCAATGAATCAGTCCTAGACAGACTACTTAATATATGTGAAATTTCCTTATTTCTCCTTCTCTGAGAGAGAAAACTTCCTACTTATCCACGTCACTCCACTTCAAGCAGGTTTTTGGCAAGCAGATGCCCTGCAGCAGAAATCTCAGTTAAGTACTTTGTGGCCTGCCTCTACAATCAGCTGAAGGTTGCACATTTCCTCCAAGGATACTTAAATAAGCACACTGCTTTCAGTACCTACTTGCAAGTAAGACAAGCTGAAGTAAGATACCAGCAGACACAACAGAGAGCTTTTGTATGATTTGAACAGCAACAGGCCCAACAGAGGTAAGCAAATATAAAAGGAAGGTTTCTCAAGAAAGGCAAAGGAAGAAAGGACCTGGTTGGTTTTTCACCTCCTGGTTTGGCCCATGGATGGAATAAATCAGGTGACCATCACTATAGTTGCTTCATTGGTATCATCTCAACAACAACCATTTTCTTCCTTGGAAGACATCTTGCTCCCTGGTCTTAATGGGAACTCCTGAAGAACTAATTACAGCCTCCTGCCATTCGAGAATCTGGCATCAATAAAGGAAAAAAAAAGACCCAAGGCTGATATAGATTAACCAGTCTTGAGCAGATATAGAACCTATGTTCTTTTTGTTTTTGTGGAAATACTGAGACACATGTCATTTTCCTTTCTGTCTTTGTCTTGGCAACAGACATCATGATTACACTCAATCAAATTTCTTGAGGAAAATCTCTTTGCCAGCAGTATGCATTAGGAAAAAAATGGCTTGTAACACCATTCCTTTGAAAAATATATTCATCAGATATGCCAACTACCCCAGGTTCCTTCATCCTGTCTTTGAATCCCAGGAAGATGAGATCAACAACTCCTTCTCCACTTTCCCTCTTCAAAATGCTGTAGAGGGTAATGAGGTGACCCCTCTGCCTCCTTCTCTCCAAACTAGAAAAAAACAGATCCTTAGCCACTCCTCAGAGGACATTCCTTCCAGCCCTTTCATTTGCTTTGTTGCATTCAACTCCCTTAAAAACATTTTTAACTTGTGGGGCCCACAATTACACACAATACAGGCAAAAGTTATCCGACTGTGACAGAAAGTGGCCCCCCAACACCTATCACGTGCTACTGCGGGTTTGAGATCTTGTGTGTCTTGCCAGATTCTCCAGTCTTTGTGACTTGGATGCCCCGACTGCAGAACGAAAGACCTCATGTGTTAAAGGTTCCAAGGATTGCAGATAAAAGGTACCCCAGAAGTAAATATCAGCACTATTTGTTGGCACTACAACTTGCAGTTTTGCATTACAGTTTCTGTCCTGCTCCAGAACTTCATGCATTAATATAAGCAGTGGAGCACAGCCCAGCTGTTGCATGAGGTCCCAGAGCAGAACAGAGACTCAGAAGAGACCTGGAAATTTGAGAAACAAGACAGCAAGTTGGAGAAGGAGAAAGCAGAGATCCCTGTGTTTATTTCACAGTCTGTTCCACCATGAACAGGTCTGTATTGCCTCTAACTGCACTCAATTTTCCTAACTTCTGCAGGAAAAATTAAGGACCTAATCCTCACATCACAAGCTAGTAAAGTGAGGCAAATGCAGCAGTAGAATATACAGAAGGTCACTGCTAAGATGTTAAACACTAGTATGGCTTTCATTCAGGCTTATCTGGCATTCACACACCCTCACATCTTCCTTAATGTAAGCTTAGCACAGGGGCTGCTTTTTCAGAGCTTAAGTCACACAGTGACTTAAATCCCATTATCTTCATGAGGCTTTGGATCTCTGCCCACCTTCAAGAACAAGGGGACTCCCTTTGGCCTGTGTTTTGTGGTATGCCTAATTGCATCAAAGTTGCTGGTAAGGGACACGAAGTAGGCAGTGCACCCTGTCATATTCCAAAGGGCAATCTAGTGGCATTTGTCTTCTGCCTACAGTATTTTAAGAACCCTTCTGAAGCAAAACAAGTGTCCAGTGATTTTTGACATCTAAAAAAAGCAGATGTGAAGCAGCAGTCCTCACACTAAACTGCTGCCAATAAATCAGAAAATCATGCCTGTAATATCTATCATAGTGAATATCTATCCAGAACCTCAGATGTACCCTTCCTCATAGTGGGGTTTGCTTTGCACAATGAATTCAAGGGGTGCTGGAAGCATGAAGAAGAAATTTAGACAGTACCATTCATATGCACTGTTACACATGAAAGGATTTAAAGAATTTATCCAGAGGCTGACATTGGGAAAATCGATATTTTGGGCAGGCATCCCTACCTTATACCATCCAGTTCTTGCCATTTCTCCCATTCACAGCAATAAAAGAAGCACATTACAAGGGCTCTTTGCAACATCATATAATACACAATCAGAGCTAATGTGTGCTCTGTATATCCACATCTTCACAGCATTCTGGTCTGCAGAATGTTGCTTTCTGCAGCAGGAAATCTCTCTCTCTTCAAACACATCATGATCCAACTGCTACCAAATCCTCCACTTTCCAGAGGCTTTCTCTTCTCTTTTTCATACAAAAGTGTCTCAGATCCTTGGCCCTCAAATCACTCAGTAATAGAATGACATCCAGAAGAGCTTCATGGAGGTCACTGTCTTCTATTTCAATCCAGTTTCCCTATTTGTCCCAGGCAGCAGTGACAGACGAAGTGATACAGTGTAGTACAACATGGCAGTCATGTGTTCATGCACCTTTTGGTTTCACACAAACTTGGGAGGAAATAAGCAATGCACAGTGAAAAGCATTATAGCTGAACTCCTTCAGGACCTATTTCAGGTCCTCCAGTTCCCACTTTTTCCTAAGAAGTCTTACACATTGATTGTGATGACAGTAGCTCAGCTCTGACCTGGCTCGGTAAAGAGCACTGCTGATGTAAAATAGTCATGAAATCACCCTGATTGTCTTCATTTAATGAACTGTTACTGGAACAGCAGTGACCTATTACCCTGGCTACAAACATATGTCAGTGTGTAGTGATGTAGCAGGGTCAGAAGTACAAAATATCCCCTTGCTGTTCCTTCTGTGAAAGAAGCAGCAGCAATTTTAAGGCTTTAGGTTTTCTCTTGCTACTTTCTTCTTGTCTTACACAGCTAATCAGCATCATGACTTCTCCATGGCTTCTGTCACTGTCAGACAATAAATAGTGTAACTTCCACATAGGGTGTTGAAAGATCTGAGGAACACCAAAATATCTCACGTTGCAGAAGCAAACTGGCCAAATAAGCTAATATTTTGTACTGTTTTTCCTGGATCACAGTCTCCACTGCTAATGAAAGGGTCAAGGATTTCACCATGAAAAGGCCAGGGATTTGGAAAGACACATTTCAAGCTGGTCAACCTCCAGGCAGAAACTCTGCTGCCAACACTAGCAGCAAAATCCCAGTGCTGGCAGGACAGTAGAGGATGGCATTCCACTGCGCAGGAACTGCAGGGTTCTGCAGAGCCCTTTAATAACAAGACAGGGAAAGGACACATTCTACTTCAGCAATACAATACCCTGTCAAACTGATTTCACAAAACCTGAATACCCTACTCATACAGGCTTCCAAACACAGCAATTTGACACCACATAACTGCCTTTCCTTGCTTGCTAACTTAGCTCACCTACCTTTCAAAACACTTTGTTGCCTTCTTCCCCTGTGGGCAAAACTCCAAGGAAAAGCCAATATCATCCTATGACATTGGAGACAAGGGCAACTACTGCTTTGGAAACAAACCAGCGGAGGAATTAACCCCACAAAAAAATATTGTGAGAGATTCCAAGTCAGAACTCCATTTAATAGGAGAAATTAAAATAAAAACAGTAATACAGAAAACACCAGACTGAACTGACAAGGTCACAGTACAACCTGACACCCTTTTGGTCAGGGTGGTGATAGCAGTCCAGTCAAGTAGTGGCTGCAGTCCTGTTGGAGCAATGGATGTGGTCTTGGTTGGAGTGGTGATCCTGAGGAAGAAATCCCATCTGTCTCTGGAGGGTCCGGTGGTTGTAGAGTTCCTTTCTCTGGAAACCAGTGAAAATTGGTATCTTGTGTTGTTTTCTGCACTCCTTTTATGCGGGTAGGATGTTCAGTTCCTTCTTTTTTAGGGCAGGGCATATCACAATGGGATGATGTCATTCCAGGTGGCTTTGATGGCCCATTATCAAAGATGATCCCCCTCAGAGTAGTTGCTTCTTCTCAGAAGATGTGAGCAGGGCTGAGTCATTGGTGTGAAGATAAAGAGGCACCACCTGCCTCTTATCTAACGCCCAGTTTGCAATCTTGGAGGGTGTGGGGTGCAGTGGTCAGTTGTTGTGAATGACCTATCGTTAACATCTCATCAAAAGGTGATGGTAATAGAATACATTCCTTTGGCTACACCTTCATGTAACCCAAGACAGCAACATCTTCAAAGTTTGCTTCAAAGGCAATGGAAAAATTCCCACAGAAGCATTCTGCTAACATTACTGTTACTGCTAATTAGCAGCGAGTGAGACCTCCTCTTCCTCAATAGGGTGAATGAGGAGGTATAAGAACAATGACATTTTTCTTTCAGCACCTTATCTGATCACTCCCTATGACAAACCCTGGTTTTTTTGTCCCAAACTCCTCATATGTTTCAGAGCACTGCAAAGTCCTGTCCAGTAGGGAAAGGTCAAAAGTACCAGCAAACAGTTCTCAAATCCAGGCTGCTAGCTATTGTAAGCTCTGGCCTAAGCCCGGCTGTATGCAGAGAAGAGAAAATGGCATACCCATAATGAAAATGACATACACATTTTGCTCTGTCAAGGACACCCAATTGGCCCTCAGCCTTTATGAGTTGTCAACAGCCAGGATAGCTGAAGGGTTCAGCCATCTTAGCTGTGGGTGCTCTGCAAGCAGTACCAATAGCAGGTCTGATTCTCTGTAAATTAGAGGGGACCTTACTAACAAAATTGCAGTATTTTTTTCTTTCTTCCAGGAGTTTCATAAGAGATTTCAAGAAGAGGATAAGAACTTTTGCACAATTAAAAAATCCTATCAAACAGACAAATGAATTCTAAGGTGTTCCAGGAAAACCCATATTAAATTCAAATCAAAGAGCCATGAAATCCACACAAAGGCCTCTCAGAAAGTGAGGATAATAAAAACGGTCAGTAGCAGACCACACCATGTATCCTAGACAAAGCAAACCTATCAATCACTTGGTGCTTTGCTCAGTTTGAGCTACTTTGTGGACACAATTTACAGATTCACAGATTATTCTGAGTTGGAAGGAACCCACAAGGATCATTGACTCCAACTGTTCAGTAAATCTCCCTTTGGATGTCAGAACTGGCAGACAAAAAGGGTTCTGGCCCCAAAACTGAGGAAGCACACTATAACCTTTAGTCCTTGGCTTGTTGTGCCAGTGTAGCCAGCTTGCATGATTTGCATCAGCTTGAGCTTTAACTCCAGCAAGAAACAAGTGTCCAAAAAGTGTCACCTTTACTGTCCATATTATATTTGCAAAGGGAGATCTTGTTTTTCCTTGTAGAAATTATTCCTAATTTAAAAATATGACTCTGCATAATGAATTAGTGTTTCCTGGATTTTACCACTCTGCAGAGACTTCTCCTTTATTGAGTAAGTGGGTAAGTTCCAGACACATTAAGTCATCTGGCAGGAGTGCTGGTGCCCTGGGCAGCATCTTGACAGACATCACGAACTTAGACTTCACAATAAGATGCTTTTTGAATCTGCCTTCTCAAAAAGTCCTGTTACACAATTCCTGACCCTGGCATGCAACATTATATTAGAATAAATGCCTGCCCAGAGTGAATGTTGTTAAGCATGGGCAGACGCTCCTTCCAACTCATATTAAGTCACCAAGCTGCAGAAAAATAGGATTCATGTCAGATGTTATTCCTTTGCTGCAGCTGTCCTCCCCCTGCCTTTAACTGCAGTCTCTGAGCAGTCATTTCCCTATACTGGATTCATGGATCTCCAGCTGTAGTGACTATATCTCCAGTTTGCAGGCAGACTAGTTCATTTCTGTGCAAGCAATCTTATTCATACTACAGCAAACAGTGCAAAACCTGCACATCTTAACACTCTTTCTGCTTCAAAACAGGCACTGACGAGTGAAATGAAACATAACACTGCTACCACACAAAGCGTTACCTTCTCAGAGAGATGTCTTCATACCTTGCTATTTCATGCGACCAAATTAGTCCCCTTTTTCTCCAGTTTCATCTTCTTATTCAAAATACCCCAACTAAAACTTGGGTAGCTTGCCTCACTCTTAACTGTGACAATTTTGGTCCCCTGGTGAAAAAAACTCACCACTTTCAGAGATGAAAACATTTTTTCCATGCCATGGGAGAGAGTCCTGCAGTAAATGTTGAAGTTGTATATGACATCAATAACACCACACATTAAACATTTAGACAGTCCCATGACTCTACAGTTTCTTCAAAGAAAAAAGGATGAAAAATGCACACATGAGATACAGTACAAGAGAGTACAACTTCCTTTGAGACCACTATTTCAGTTCCCAACAGCATCCAGCATCGCCTCAGTAACACTGCTTAGACCACATGTTCAGGTCAAGCAGCCTAGCAAGTAACTGTGGCAGAAAAGAGGAATGTCATTCTCAAACATCTGTGCATTACTTTCCATTTCTCCCACCCACATGGCTACCTTTTATATTTCCCACCAAGAGATGAAAACAATTTATCACAAATGTAAGCTAATATATGGAACCACACAGAAAGTTGGCCTCAAATCCAGGTAGGATATGTAGGGATACTTTATTACCACCTCCCTCCTTATTGTGGCAGTGTTCTTATTATAAATTACTTTCAAAATATCAGGGACAAATATTTCTGCACTTGCCACTTTTTCTTCAAGATTCAGCCAATGTTTGGGACAAAGAAGAAAGAGGGCTCACACACATAAACCGAATGCCATGCTTTCTTTGGGATTACTCTGCCTAAACCAGTCTGCAGCCTTTATAATACCTGCTTCAGAGGCATGGCATGAAGCAAACCAAGACCTGCACAATGAACAGCAGGATACGCAGCCAACATGTCGATTAAGCAAGACCCAGGGCCAGCACACCTTGTGTGGGAGGTCTCTCTCTGACATGGGGCTTTGGTCTCTGCTTGTTGCTGCCCTCTCCTGCTCAGACTCTTCAAACACTCCACTCTGGGATCAGGAATCCATGATAGGCATGCTCTTCCAAGTCCTCAAAGAGCTCCTCCAGCTGCAGACCCTACCATAGTAGACCATCCCCTCTCTTGTCAGGTGCAAAGGGGAGGGGTAGGACGGATACAAGGACCCTCATATGCCAACCACACTTACCTCCTAGAGCTTGTTTCATAACAAAATCCATGACGTGTTGTTTGGGGTCCTGCCCACCTTCACACCTCACATGCACAGAGACCAGGAATCCTTGGAAGGCAGCCTGCAAAGAGGCACAATCAAAAGAGGAATAGTGTCTCTAGGAGAAGAAAAGGCTAATGCCTGATCATCCTCATCTCTCTCCCCACAGCCTTCCTCCCTTTGTCTGAGTGCAGACAAGTTTCCAACCCCGCATCCCGTCAGACCCTGCATTGTACAAGGCACCTGAGGAGCAGAGCTGCATGCTGGTGAGCGGTCAGCGGGTGGGAGGAGCCTGGGGTAGACGGTGGTTCCCCCAGACAGGGCAAGTGGCCGGGAGCAAGTGCGGAGGAGCTGTGCGGTGTCCCTTCACGGCTTGTCTCCTGCAGCGGGCAGGAAGGGGTTAAACCTTTGAACTTTCTCGTCTCTCCGCCTGCTTCTCGCCCTCTCGGTTTTCAGGGGGTTTGCTCCGGAGCGACAGCTCCGCCGAGGACCGCTCCGGGGGCATTTGAAGGTGAAGCGCCCTGCAAGCGCCCGGGAGAAAAGCGGGGAATGCCGGGCAATCTGGATACGGATGCAGTCCGGATGGCAGGATGGAAAGTCCCCCAGCCGAACCCCTCGGAAAGCCTCCGGCGCAATGCCAGCGAGGGCTACAGCTCCGCAGGGTGAGCCGGGACGGCTCAAGGTTGAGACCGGCCGGCCCCAGGAGAAGCACCGCAGCCCCGGCAGCTGCCTCCCGCCCCCCGCCCGGCTCCGGCACGGGGTCACGGCCGTGCCAGCACCTGGAGGGACCAGGGCTGTCCCCGTCACCGTGTGCCCGCACCCCCGCTCTGCGCTTCCCGGCTCGGCACAGCCCGCCCGCCCCGGCGCCGATACCTCGCTGGGCGACAGGCGCTTTGCTGAGACGGGCCGGGTCGGGGCAGGTGGCTGCGGCAGGTAGCGGCTGCTGCGGCTCCTCTCCCCTCCCGGGGCTCCGGCCGGCGCCCGTGTGCCCGAGGGCTGCCGGGCAAGTTGCTGGTGCGGAGTGGGGGAGAGGGAATAAGTCCACACCTTCTCCCTACTTTTCCCCCGCGCCCCTCTTTTTATCACAGCATTTCCGGACCATCCCACCGACACGGTCCCTCCTTCCTCCTCCCCTTGTTGCGGGAGCTGGACTCTCTCCCTCCCCCTGCCTCCGGCTCCCCCGCCCCTTCTCTGCACCGCCCTCGCCCCTCGGTGCTCGCCGCCGAGGAGGCCCCCAGCGCTCCCCAAATCGCTCGGAGGCGTGCGTGTATCTGCATACGTGTTCCCCACCCCATCCCCGGCTGTCTTCAGCAGCCAGGTGTCCTTGTCCTTTGCC
>VZRZ01001375.1:371422-401011 GCA_013398175.1 Climacteris rufus
CTATTCGGGTAGGGGGGCGAGGGTGGGGAAGCGAGGGCGGGGAAGCGAGGGCGGGGGGGGCGGGAGTGGGGAAAGAGGAAAGTCGTCTCCCTATGATTGCCGGCTGAAGGACGCGAGTGAGCCATCCGTTGTTCAGCCCGGATTCGGGACGGCATCTGAAGGTGAGAAGGAGGGAGCTGTGTGCCGTGCGAGCGCTACGTGGCAAGGCAGAGCAATACCTCCTTCACAGCACCGGCGCCCACATGTAGGGAAGCCGACAGCCTGCTTGGAGCTGGGTGGGGAGGAGGCGAGTTCTTCTGCTGATCCTCTCTTTTGTCGCCAGCGGGAGAGGTGGGACAGCAACCCCCAAAGTGACCTATATGGGTCTAAAGGGAGGGAGGGGGCTAGAGCCGAATGCTACTGGCAGCAGTGGGAGCCCGGGGATGGGGAGCAGCGGCGCCTCCTTGGGAGACGCCGTCACGGCCCGTGGGCGACCTCGTCTGAAGGTCAGGGAGGACGCCGGAGCCGGACCTGGCACCGCGAGGAAAGACACGCAGATCCAGCAGGCGTGACAGGCAAGTCAGTCCCTCCCGCGGCAGCGATGCCGACCATCGGGGCTCCGCAGTCTGCAGAGCTCTCAGATGCCAGCCGCAGATACAGGAGTGCATGCTTCTACACTCAGGACAGTATCTGTCACCTGGGTCTGCTCGGTGCCCCATGCCTGTCAGTTTCAGAGGCATTTGAATCATGCCCTTCATAACATGCCTTAATTTTCAATCATCCTGAAGTGGTCAGGCAATTGGACTAGACTGTCTTTTTAGGTCCCTTCTACCGAACTGTTCTATTCTATTCTATTCTATTCTATTCTATTCTATTCTATTCTATTCTATTCTATTCTATTCTCTCCCGAAAAACCACTTCTGCAGCAGACACTGTTGTTAGTTTAGGAAACTCACCTGCATAAGCACATGCTGCATTTTTACTGAGAAGTTTCAGAAAGGAAAGAATAATACAAAGAGGGGGTGGAAAGCTCTCTTGTTTTAAGCACACCCCACCCCCTCAGAATTTACAGTTCAGAGGTCATAATGCAGTTTTTTTAATGCTTTTTTCATACATAATATAGGAGTGTATCAGCGTAGATTATTGTGCTCAAGAAATTAAATTAATCTAGGAGCTTGCTGGAGCAGTGTGCCCAGGTTCCTGTGCAATTAACACAGTATTTTCAATCTGTACTGCCTCCCTAAGTGCCTGTATAACTTTGAGCAGGGCTTATAGTTTGAGTCTGTCATAAAACACCTTACGTTCCTTTTTCATCATATAATTGCTCTTAGAGGGAAGGACAGTGTCCCCACCCCACACTACTAAACCTCTATGTGCACACCTTGCTCTTATGTCCTGATCTTTTCCTGGGAAGGAACAGTACAATTACTCTCAAACAAAAGGATCAGAAAAATGTGAACTAGTAGAACACCAATTGCCTAAAATCAGCTTTCTCCTTCCTATTTTGGGAATCCTGTCTCATGCTACATCAAGGAACTCCTGCAGCAACCAAGGGTCAGCACAGCCAAGTGGGGTTGCTGAGAAATGCCATCCTTCCTGTTTATAGGCTCCTTACAAGCTTTGCAATAGCGAATGTCCTCCCTTGTGTGCAAGGAATAGTGATGTCATCCACAGCGACTTTCAAAAACCAGACAAAACAATCCAGAAGTCCCTGAGAGGACCTTCAGCTTCTTATTGACCTGTTTAGAACTGCTAGTCTGTTTCCAGAGCCAGCTGACTCTTCAAGGGTCACGTACCTACCCATAGTTCTGTCCCCAAACTGCACCCACTTTTTCCAGATTATA
This sequence comes from Climacteris rufus, assembly GCA_013398175.1. Taxonomy (NCBI): domain Eukaryota; kingdom Metazoa; phylum Chordata; class Aves; order Passeriformes; family Climacteridae; genus Climacteris; species Climacteris rufus. Next base: position 373,246 of record VZRZ01001375.1, read on the forward strand.
CAGCTGCCACAGAAAATCATGACACATGAGATAATGAAACATAGTTTTTACCACCAACTACTTCACAGCTATCTCCTCTTCAGGAAAACAAGGCAGAACATAATCAAATCACAAACTCCTCTGAGATACTCCTTGTCCCAGCTTCAGCATCTCGACCCTGCCCCAAGCATCAGCTTCCCCCACAGGATGTACCTTCCAGATGAAAATCCAATATTTTGTGAGCCTGATTGGGTGCCTCCTGTCCCTGATAACCAGATTATTCTGTCAAGAAGGTTCCCATTAGTGCGCTCCTCACCACATGAGGATCAGGCACAGCGACAGGAAAGGACACAGTCAAAAAGAGGTGATGTAGTCTGTAGATCTCTGTCTGTTCACACTCAGAAAAGTTTCAGGAGAAGATTTTACCTTGGAGACAGAACCTTTCCTCAACTTGCTGAGAACTCAGCTGGACAGATGAATTCATGGGGATCTGTTAGGTGCTTTACCTGCCATACAAATGTCTGCTCCAAGAGGAAGAACAGCTTCTCCAGCTGTAGTAATGATAAAAGCAACGCCACATGCATCTTCCTTCTGATGGCATATAACAATATATGAAGTCGATAATAATTTATAGGTACAAATCTGGTAGTAATGCAATTTAGCAACATTTGCTGGACAGCAACAAATCTCAGAAATAGCAGTGTTTTCTCACCACATTGAGGGGTAGGAATTGGTATGTCTGTATGTGATCTATCCCAGCACCATGGGCAGAGGAAAACTGCTGCACGTGCTGCATGTGCCGCATGACACCTTCAAAACTTCCCCAAACACCAAAGCCAGTTCTTAGTCTGGTTTGCACTGTGTGGCTGAGATATGCCTACTCCCGGCTGTGGGAACAAGCTTGTTCTTCCTTACAGAAGCAGAACAGTAGGAATCCACTTTGTGACCTTGCTTGGTGTAGACAAAGAGTACAGAACACTGAGAAAAGATCTCCTCCATGGAGTTTTGTCCATGGAACTCAGACTCCTTCCTTGGCCATGAGTTGGGAATCTGTGTTTATTGATATCCCTGTAAGAAAGTGGAAAAAGCCAACAATTGGTTTTGGTGACATTTTCCATAGAAATATATATATATCCAAAAAGAGGGAGAGGTCTGTTTTCAGAAGAAAAAAATCAAATGAGTCAAGATGTTTCATTTCAACATCTTTAAATGCAATGTTTGATTATTCAATTCCATATGGTGTTTGTCTACTAAATTGAAATCAATGCTATGTGAAAATGATAGTAATAAGGAAGCTCACAAACAAAGTGTGAAGGTTATAGAAAATACTTAAGCAGCTGCGCAAAATGAGCATACTTTGTTAGTTTTTCCCTTTCTTTTTTTTCTCCGTGTCTCATTATGACTTCTCACTGTAGTAACTGCTGCACTGTTTAGTGGGCAGCAAGCAAGATCTGCACAGGAGAAAGATGATTAGCTTTTTATCAATACAGCTACTGAGACAGAGGATTCAGGTGCTTGCTAAGGGTACTTTGTGTACACCAGTTGCAATCTCTTCAATGGTTTAGTTCACTGAACACAAATCTACTGTATGTTTCATTTTCTCTTCAATTGTCAATTTTGACTGTCAAAACATTTCAGAACTCTAGCTTTTTTTTTGCCTCTTCAAAGTATTGCTTTGTTTCTTGTTCCATTCAACTTACAGCAGGATTTAAGTAAGCTCTTTATTTTCCAACCAAATAGAAAAATCCAACATAATATTGTTTTTAAGTCATGTGTGTTTCCCTAAAGCCAAAACTATAAAAGGACTTTTCAGCCATTTCAGATAGCTCTGACGTTCTGGTCCCTTGAGATATCTTGAATATGACCTTTCTAGGTGAGTGTTTGCTTCAGCTATCATGAGACCAAATTTTAGCTGCCTGCCATTAGAAAACCTGAAACAAACATGTATTGATTGTTCTGTCTCAATGACATGCAAACACAAATTGTGGGGGGAGGGAAAGGGTTTATATAATATTTTTTAATTAACACAGGTGTCCCAGCCTAGTTTATGAGCAAGGCCCTTGATAGGCTGCCATTTACAGCTTCTAGATCTAAGTTGACAACTTGTTTGTACTCCACCTTTTCTTCTCCCCTAGTCCCTGTAGCTCCATTCCTTTCTTTGTTTCCTGCTCTCTGAACAAGCTCTTGCCTTACCAGACTGCTTAAGAGTCCCATCTCAGCAGGGCTCTGATTCCTGTGGATAGTCATGACCAGGTAAATATCCTGTAGCTCTTGTCTTCAGGATTTGCAGCTCTACATATCAGGGCTTCTGTGGCAGACAGAAGATGCCCATAAAGCCCATCTGTATCATTGCAATGATTAAATTATGATGTCTCTATCCAAAGCATATCAAGTTTTTGTCATGAGATTATTATTTCAAGTACTTTGGGCAGGAATTTTTCCATCAGTGAATAAGTCATCCAGACCAGACCATTCTGTGGAGATGTGTCAGTTTATACAGGAGTTTAGAGGCAAAGAAGGTAAAAAAAAGCTGTTACTGCTTTGTATTTGATGCTGTTGAGACATTCTACTTTGATGTATCAGAAGTGCTGCACTTTTTCAATTACCAAGTCATTTTGCCTTGACTCTTTGCTTCAAGCAATACATGTCTTTATGAAAACTAAACACAATCATAGCAGAATAACTATTTTTTTCCAGAATTCTCATGTCATGAAGAGGGGGAAGGAGGTCACACTCTTCCTCTTCATTGCAATTTAAAGTGCCAGCAAGATTCAAAATCTCAAACATACTTGAGAACAGAATTTCTATTTTCCCAGGTAGTTCTGTGCCTCACCTTCTTTTATGACTGTATTTCTTGGAAAAGAAAAGGAACAGAGGGAAACAGCATACTTGGCTGAGATGATAGCTTGATGTCAGATTCTGTGGCCTGTAGTTCTTTTCCTGTGTTAAAAGAGTAGTTCCAAGTTCTGACCTTGACTTGGAAGGAAACTACTCACCTCAGAAGGAGAATCTCTGAGCCATAACAACAAATTTAATTGTTTAAATTTTTATACTTTTCCTTAAGCATGAAATGAATGTGTGCATATCTTTAGATACTTCAGATACTTGCAGCGCAATTACTTAGGTGTGATGTGAATGCTGGCAAATTAAGCTGTTACAATACTACGCTCTTTACACTCAGATGTTTCTGAAGAGACCATGGTAGTTAGATGCAATCTGACAGTTCAGAAATCCTTATATCTTCCTATTTCAGTTATGAACTTGCTCTCTGCTGCTTCATTTTGATATGAAACCTAAACATGTGATGAAGTAATTTCCTAGGTAGAGTGTGTTTGCTGAATCAGGTGAAGGGAATAGCAGTACCTGAAAATAAATCCATGTAATCCACAAAAAATAGACATATATATGTCACCTTAGCATGTTAGTTGGGTTTTTTTTAACCTAAGTGGAACTGACAAAAATAGCTTATAATGTTGCATAAATAAATCAAGTATCCAGCCAGATCATTCCCTGCATTTACTGGCATAATATTTCTTCCACTGATCAATTCAGTGTCAGTCAATCAACAGACCCACGGTTTTGTGGGAACAAGGTTACATGGAGGTAGAATAGTTCTATCCCCTTGCATTGCACAATGTAGCACAAGGAACACAACACAGTGAGGAAACCCATCTACAAGGGCATCCACAGCCTTATACATGATGTTGTTCTTTCATCAACCTTTCATCCTCCATGAGGCTCCAAGGACATCTACTAACATCCCTTTTCCTACTTCATCCTTGTATTGCCAGTTGATCATATATGTCATAGTCCCTATGTTTCCTTCTGGTATTTTTTTAAGACTTTCTACCTTCAGCAACTGACACAGCTTTCTGACAATACTGTACCTTTGCATTTCATCTCTCTTGCTGGAAGTACACATTTGTGTGAAAATCAGTGCAAATGGAGATAAAATACTGCATCTTTTATTGATTCTTCTCTTACCGACATATTTTTTACACCATGTGTATTAGACCTATGTTATTATCCTACTGTCTCCATGGGCTACAACAGCTACTCAGACCCCAAGGATTTATTCTGACCTTGTAATAACTTTTATAGCTAGAATTTATTAAAGAAAAAAAGAGCTTATCATTTTTTTCTTTTAATTTTCACATCCTCCCCATGTCCAGTTTATGAAGTGAATCCTTTAACAAAAAGGAGAAGGGTTAATTGTGCTGTATAATGTCAGTGGAACACATCAGCTGTGACCCTGTTAAACAGTCACAAAATAGATAACTGACTACTGGCCAGTACAAATGAGTTTAGTAGCCATAATAAAGTTCTTACACATAAATAGGATGAGTATTAGACTAGTGTGGCCAAAACACAGATTTCAATTTAAGCTAAAGCACTAGAGAGTTAAACTTAATAGACTGAAATAACTGGACTTGGAAACTTCCATTAGTACATGTGTGTAGATTCTTTGCTGAATCCATATTTGCTCCTCTAGGCCTGAACTTCTCGTATATATATATATATATATAGCGGTTTCCCTGAATACAAATTATGTGATTGTAAACATGGTCTGTCAATTTAACTCTTCCACAGGGCCTTCCTGTATAACCAGTCTTTGATAAAAATTAGTAACAAAGTAAATTAGAAAATTCACTGTCTTTAGTGAATCTTTGGGAGATGCAGATCTAAAGAGGAAAATGTCCTCTGTTGAGAGTGAAAGCATTTCAGGATTCAATAATGTGAATGCTTAATCACTAATGTGCCTGAATCTCTGTGAAATACAAATATTTTTCCAGACGTGCTTGTCTGCCTTTTAATTTCACATTGCTTCTCACTAATTAATTACATGCCTTTCCTCATCTAATCCTCTTTTGTAATATTTAATTTTCAAATGATAGCATTTATCAGCCAGCTAATGCATATCAAGCAAAGCAGGTCACTATTCTTCCAGATCAAATGAATGCCTCTGTCCATGGTTCCTCTTGCTGCACCAGTTACAGTGGAGCAGCGTGAGGTCATTTGCCCACTTTCTGAGACTGTGTGGCACAGGGTGCCAGGGTTGGGGGAGCTGAATTGGAGAGGCCTCGTTGATGTTGTGTCATGCTTGGCCCATTGAGGACTGAGAAATGTGTTTTCAAAGACTACTTAAGCAACCACACAGAAAATTTTCTTTTTCTATTCCATTTGTCTTATTTCTCAGGCCTCCAAGATGCCTGGGAATGGTGGCAAATGCCCTGCTGGGGCTTCCTCTACAAATCATTGTTTCTTTCACTCCCACTCAGTCTCTACCATGATTATACTTTGGACTAAACTCCCCACTTCAGAGAGTTCCCTGCTCCAGTATCACAATAGTATTGTGAAAAACACTCAAATAATGGGTTGGGGCTCTGCAGTTAAACATACATTTAAGCAACCTGCCTGAAAAACAGATTTAGGCCTCAAAGGACTATGAGAGAATCAAAGTTATTTAAGGTGCAAATAGGATGTATACAACCCACCTGTACATTCATTTGGTATTATTTATCCATTCCATAACTTTTTAATCCATCATCAAGTTTCAAATAACAGAGGAGTAAAAGCTTCATATTATGAGTTTTGGTTAATTTAATGGAAATTGTTGGCTTGTTAGAGGATAATTAAATTTCATTAAGTCTTCATAAGGGACTAATTGTAGTATGAATCCCTACTAGGAAATAAAGAATCTACTCGGGAGAGTTTTAAGGGAATTGACATTATATTGATTTGGTGGCATGATTGGGTTTTTTCTCCTTCGTTTTGAAATGGTGAGGGACTCAGCTGAATTAATCTTTTCCTCGCTTTTTTTTTCACTTGGAGATACCTCTGTCACAAAATTACTTTATAAGCTAACTTTAAATGAATGTGCCCTTGTGGATATGAGATTTGCCGTCTGCTACTTGCCATATGAGACTCTGCTATCACTAGAAAATTAAATAAAAATTAAAAATTGAACTTTGAGAGGCACTTGAAGTCTATTGCCTGCTAGGTACATGGATTTCAAATTGTCCTGCTCATTTCTTGAAAATTCTTTGGATTTGTATTTCTTCCCCTGCTGATAAAGATAAACCCAAGAAAACAGTCTTGCATCATGGAAAGAAAATGTAAGCAAAACAAGAAAGGCATCACCTTTCTGCAAGAGCAGAATTTGAACACAAGTGTCTGAAACTGAGTGTAGACTGAACTCTTTCTGCTAATATGAACCAGAAGGTCCAATATTAACAACACTGCAGGATACCGCAAATACAGGTATCTGAAGTTCATCAGCAAAGTCGAATACAAGTGTTGAAACAGTTACTAAAGCAGGGTGTGAGAGGAAGTTTAAACTGTGAGAAAAAAATAGTGTATCCAGAGAAAAATATATCCCAACTCACCCTAGTGATGGACGCAGGTACAATACAAAGCCAGGTTTCCAAGCACAGGACCAGGTTTCTCTGGAAGTGCCCTTTCACTTTCAAATGAGAAGTGTGAATTTTAATGTCCTAGCTCTAGACAAGCTGTCAGTCCCATATGATCCTCTCAGGAGTTTGTTTATACAGAAGTGATACCAAAATACTAATCATGCATGGATGGAGTCTTCATGAACAGAGACTTCAAGGAACAAGTGGGATTCCTTTGCCGTACAAGGCCAGACTGGAGCCAGACACTGGATTTCGGCTTGCATCCCTAGGGAAATCATGCCTAGACTGAACCATGTTCGTTCTTTGGATAGCACAACTGATGTGGCTAAATATCTCTCCTGTCAACTCAGAAGAGTGTGGATACCCAAGGGAGAGCACAGTCCCTGAAGAGCTGATCAGACTTCCAGGGACTGTGGAATAGAATGCTGAGAGAGACAATATTTGTTAAGGTGGAGAGTGTGAGGTGGTGGTGGGAAGAATTTACGGATCAGAATTAGTTCCTTCTCAGATAGCTTCATCTTTAGAAAAACTTAGATTTTATCTAGTCAAAAGAATAAAAATTGTTCTTTTCTGTGCTACCAATGTCTTGTAACAGGAGCCCTCTGACTTTCAGATCCTGGGAGTATCCTGTATGCTTGGAGGTGAATAAAGTTGGGATTCTGAAAAAATTACTGGCTTCGATAGTGAAGTACAGGTTTTGGGGTTGTTCTATAAAGATTTTTAACAGAAAGAGAACAATTGGTTTGAAAGACAAACTATTAAAAAATGTGCATTTGTGTACATGTGCATGCACTCAAGAAACAGTAGAGGAATTTTAACACAGACAGACTGTATTAGTAATCAAGGACATAAGAGACATAAGAGACAACAATGAAACTGCTGAACACTGGCAAACTGGTGTTTTTTGAATTGACCCCAGAAGTTGAGCGCTGTTGTAAGGTCACAGCACGTGCATGACCTGTCAGTGACACCTTTTTAACAGGAAGAGGGTAATACAGTTCTAGCACATCCTATGCTGATCCTTTTCCTCCTACCTCAACCAGAAAACAGACTGCACTTTTCAAATGGCTTAAAAATCAGGAAACAAGGGCAGTGTGCTATCTTGTTTAGTATTCATGGAGGTTTGAGTAAGTCTCAATGTAAAATAGCTGAGGATTCCTGAAGTGTATGGGAACCCATTAGTCCAAGAACCTACCAGGACAAACCCAAGAGATGCAGTGGAGACTCAGGAGTGAGCACCCATTGTCCTCTGTGTCATACATCACTGATCTTAGTCAGAGCAGCTGGGCACACTCATCTTGGTGCTGGTGACTGGATATAAAAGTGCCAAGCTTTAACCTACTTAGAGACTGTTTAAAAATAGACCTTCACCCTCCCATAAGGTCTTGCACTGAGTTTTGTTACATTTGTCTCCTACAGCATATATTAGTGGAAAAATACAGAATAACATGGTGTAGACTGGCTAAAGACCCAAGGAGGAGATTAGTGGGACATGTCAGGTCACTTTGGGACAGAAAAACAGCAGAAATGTCATGGTTAATTGGTGACCAGTTCCCTCTTTGACTCCCAGCATAGGATAAAACTATGTAATTAGCAGACAGACAAGTTTGGGAAATCTCATTACAGTTCTGGGACAGAAGTTTTGTCAGGCTAGAATGAAATGGGTATTTAGCAGGTAAAGGTCAAGCTTCCACAATTGTGCATCAATCCAGAGGGAATGGAGAACCCCATCTATTCAATTCACAAGTCCCGGAAGAAAATTCAAGTTGTGGTGATATATTTAGCTGTCTAAAAAGAACACTCCCTGTGATGCAGTTGAGATGAGAGCTCTTCTGTCTTTATGGAGGCTGCAGCTTAAAATATCACAGAAGGCAGAAACTGAAATAAATGAAGCAGCATCTACCAAGCAAACACTAATGAGAACTTAACTCCTAATGAAATAAATGCAACTTGTGAAAACAGTGTTAAACTCCAGCCATAGGAAATAAAACCCACATGATGATATTTTTCATGACAGTTTCTATACTTTAGTTTAACTGCTTTTTCCCTCTTTTTCCAAATTATTTTTGCTTAAGTTTTCACAGAGTTCAAGAAATGTTAAACTAAAAAAATTAAACCTCACACATTTCTGTCAAATAGAAACCAAAAATTTGAGCAGAAATGTTATAGATGAAACCAAATATTTTTAAAAGTTATTGCTCATTTCTGCTTTCCATTTCTAGAAGAAAAATATTTTCAACCACTAAAGAAATTTTGCTTCATAAAAGCTTTTTTTTAAAATTTACAAGGAGTTACTTTGATGACAAAAAAGTGTAAAATGGCTTTGTTTCTGGAAAGGGATTCTATAGAGCAAAAGGTATGATTTTGATATTTTTTCCTAGGAAAGATTGCAAAATACCATGATAGGATCCCTTTGTCATCTTCTGAGATTACATAAGCTTTTGGAGAAGCATAAAAAGGATAGAAACACAGTGTTCCTCCTTTTAAAATAAAGGGTTTCAGGGCAAAGACACAGATACTGTTAGAAAGCCAATTCTTATGGCCTTCAGGGAAGATAAAAATGTCTTCTACCAGTTCAACAGTAAGAGAAACTACTAACTGGAAAGTAGTTCTGTTTCTGACAGGGTATTTAAACATTGCTGGGGTCTTACTAGAAATTTCAAAACTGAGGGGCTTAATAATTAAAAAAACATTTTCCACATTATTGCTACATTGGATGCAGAGCTATGATTGAGTTATGGCTTGATGACACTACAATTTCATGTGGGCCCCATTTTAGGTTGATTACTTGCATTGCTTAATTGTAAAGTACATCACTGCTTGAACTGATTTACTGTTTTGCTTATTGCATCATGTGATTGCCTGATTCACAAAAGCAGATATGCTCAAAAAAAGTCACTACCAGAAGCTTGGAGAACTGAACTCCTGCAGTGAGCAAATTGTGTCTTCCCTTGTGGGTTTTCATTATTGTAGATTTTTTATCTTTACCCTTTTCATTTTTAAGCCTTGTGCTTCTTCATAAGTATGAAATAGCACATTGATTATTTTTCTCTGGATGGATTGTGTGAGCTCATCTTTTATGGTGCACAAAACAACACAGGTGAATAACATACCTCAGCTGTCAGCTGGGGTCAAACAGGTCTGACACTGTTGTCAGTTTGGCAGAAATGGATAGAGAATGGCAGCACTCCCAGACTGTCACATTACCAGCCCTCTTTATAGGATTTTACAGTGATGTTTTCACTTGTACATTCCTGTAACCAGATAAGAAGATAAGAAAAAGTAATGTATGAAAGAGGAATTACCACAAAAATTCCAAAAAGGTTTCCCTTGTACCCTTTTGAGAGCTTTAAAGGGAGGCTGGAGCATAGTTTGGAAAAAATGTGGCCTAAGAATACCAAAGATGAAATTACAACTAAGGCCATATGTGATGCTGCACACCTGGGCTGTGGTGGACAACCTTCTGTATTGTCACTTCAAAGATTAAATCCAATCTTAGGATCGGACCCTGACCCTCATCAGGGAAGGAAGTAAAAGCAGGGGAACTACAGAAAGAATTGCTGAATTCTTTGATATTACTGAAATGAAAATACGTTGAACTACCTGTAGTAGTAATCCTCAGGAAACTTCCTGTCTCCCACATCCAGGACTGCTCCACCTGACTTGCCAGAAGCATTTTATTCAGTATTCAAGACTGCAGCAGAGCGGGAGGAACAACACACAAATAAGATTATACGATCATCACACAATCATGGAAGGGTTTGAGTTGGAGGGGACCTTAAAGATCATCTAGTTTCAACCCTCCTGCCAGGGGCAGGGAAACTTCCCACTAGACCAGGTTGCTCAGAACACCATCCAACCTGGCAGTGAACACTTCCAGGGATGAGGCATCCACAAGTTCTCTGGGTAACCGGTTCCAGTGCCTCACCACCCTCACAGTAAAGAATTTTTTGCTAATGCCTAATCTAAAACTACTCTCCTTTAGCTTAAAGCCATTGCCTCCAGTCCTCTCACTTCATGCCCTTGTCTCCTCTTCCTGTCCTTCCTGAAGAACCTGTACCCTTCCAATCTAACACTCCATCCAAGTAGGCATCCCTCCGTGTCTCTCTGAAGCTAATAACATCATGGCCCTGCAAGCAAGCATGCATCCCTAACTCCTCTTGTTCATTCCCCATACTGTGTGTGTTTGCATAAAGGCATTTAAATTTGGTCCTGGACAACTTACTGGCTGGAGTGTCAGGAATTCCTCTGTGGTTTTTCAGGTGTTCTCCTGACCTGCGATCCCACTCCAAGCTCTGGGCATCTCTTGCTGCCTTGCCATCAAACTGGAAGGACTAAGATTGACTAAGTTCCCATCTCCCAACACCTAGAGTTTAAAGGCCTCTTCACCAACTAGGCAAGCCTATGGCCAAAGATGCTCTTCCCCTTCTCTGACAGACAGACCCCATCAGCCTCCAGTACACTCCAGTTCTCAAAATAGGAAATAATGTCAGCAGAGAAGGGAATCAAACAATACTTTGCACAAGCAGAGCCTTGTTTAATGAACCCCCCTTAAAATCTGCCATCCATCCAAAAAGTGGTGGGTGGCATGTTCTCAGAGTGGATTATTTCTGGCAGAGGCACAACTTGGAATGTTTGTCAGATAAAGCTATTTACGAGTAGGCTGACTAGCTAGACTCTTAGTCCTAACCCTGTGGTGAGAGCATACCAGACATCCTTAGGGAAGAAATAGCAGTGCATTTATGTGTCACAGGGGAAACTGTCCCTGTGGAACTAGGTAGAGCTCACTGCAAGGCACACATTAAAGCTTGTGCAGAAACCTACTAAAATTTTCAGTTACAGTAAAGAAAGGAACCTGTGTTGAGTGTGATGTTAAAGGGAAGAAGGCCTGTCCATACTTTCAAGAAAACTCTGTTCTTGGATTCTGAATAACTAGGCTGAATTCCAGACTGCCAGTACTGGTGTACTGGTTTGGGGTGGGATGAAGTTAATTTTCCTTATAGTAGTTGGTATGGTGCAATGTTTTGGATTTTTGGCTGAAAAATTGTTGGCAATGTAGTGGTGTTGTAGTTTTTTCTGAACAATGTTTCCATAGGGCCAGAACCTTCTCTCTTTGTCACACTACACCACAGCAAGCAGGCTGGGAGTGCACAAGAAGTTGAGAGTGGACACAGCCAGGACAGCTGACCCCAACTGACCAAAGGAATATTCCATACACCATACTCAGCAATGAAAACTGGGGCAAAGAAGAAGGAAGGTGGGGATGTTCAGGGTTATGGCATTTGTCTTTCAATCAACTGTTGCGTATCATGGACAGAGAATATCCCTGATCTGCTGGGGATGGCTGAACACCTGCTGGCCTTTGAGAAGCAGTGAAAGAATTCCTTGTTTTGCTTTACTTGCAAGCACAGCTTTTGTTTTATTTGTTAAAGTGTCTTTATATCAATCCCCAAGTTTTCACGTTTACCCTTTTGACACCCTTTCACATTCCACTTACTGGGGAGTGAGTGAGTGAGTGAGGAGTGAGTGGCTGGGTGGGACTGGAGCTAATCCACTACAACCAGTCAGGCAAATGTGCATAAATCATCTAACCCTGATGCTGTGAGGTCTGTGACCAACACCGTGCTTTTACTGTGCACAGTGCCATTTGTACTGCTTATGTATCACCTGCATGCATGGAGGTAGTCTTCTGTTGGAAGTTGAGTGCGGGTTTGGGGCCAGCGCCTCTCCACAATTGCAAACTGGTGTGCTCCTGCACCCACCCCCCTTGTCTGTCTTCTCTGTTTCTTTAGAAAACTTTCTTGTGTAGACAAAGGAAAGCTCTTATGTGCCATGTGACCCAAGGTCACACACCCCTGACACAGTTGATTAAGAGAAGCTTACTGTGGCATCTTGTGCCCTGAATTAAGAGCTGCAGTCACAAGAGGAGAATCCTGTCCTAGCACTCTTGCTGAGTTGATATCCATTCACTTCCAAGTTTTTCAGTGCTGATGAGAATAAGCAATGTCAGCATGAGGTTTGCCCCTACACCTTGATATAAAAACTGCCAGTTTGCTACTTAGATGAGTTGGTATTGCTTCAACAAAGGGCCTGTAAAAGTCAACCTTGTGCTAGTACTCATGCAAGTCAAGGTCCCTCTGAATGGCCCCACAACTATCTAGCGTTCAGTCATTCCCAGATTTTATTTTGTCTGAAAACTTCTGGGGATTCGCTTAGCCCATGAGCCCCAGCCAGTATGAGTCTCAGTAACACATTTGAGAATACTTAAAATGAAACTGTTTCACAGTCACTAGGACAACTGAGCTATTCTAAACCAGCCATTCCCATCCTTTGCTCACCTGCCTAGGACCTTGCTGAGACACAGAGACACGGGCATACAGGCTGATGAGATTTGCTAGGCACACAATTCTCAGGGATGTTACTAAATTTTGCTGGCTTCTCTTTCCTGCTGAATCCTGGTGTTCAAGACACTGGACTGGTTTTACAGAGGTGCTCAACTGAGTCCTGTTTAATGACTATACTGAAAACAGCTTCTCTCCATGTAACAGGATAACCCAGATCTGCTGCTGCATGCAGCAGTCAGGTCAAACATTGCCAGTTACTTTGACCCAAGAACAGAGTAACCAGAAACAGTGACTCATTTCAGAACTTTGCTAGTAGCCCCTTCTACAGATACAGAAAATTTTTCAAGCATTTCTATTGAGACACAATTACTGAAAAGTGTATTTGGGAGGAAAGAAACTGCTATGTCAATGTATTATTTCTTTCACAAAGACTCTCTTCCCAACAAAGCAGGACTGAGAAGACTGAGAAGGGGTGTTTTTCTGTACATTTCTACTCTTAACATGGCAGTGGGAAGCATGAGACCTATGATTCACCAAGGCTGAAGTGAAATGAGACTATATGCTTACAAAATATTTCTGTTGTGCAAAAACTTGTGATAGGAGAAGATGTGAAATTCCCTTTGTTTCTTTCCCTTTCAAAGCTTAAGCAGATTCCATTTTAATTGCCCTTTCTTGCAACACTTTCTCCTCAGCACAGATCCCACTCCCATTAACTCTCTTCTGACAAACATCTTGAAGTGGGTAGATTACTAAGATTATACATTACACATTGAGCATCAAGGATTGTACAATGAAAGTGATATTTTCTTCCATTTGAATGCAGATCAGCTAAGACCATGTCAAGGAAAGTATATTTTGGTCAGTTCAGTTCTTTTCTTTGTTTGGTTTAGAGGTTTTGGGTTGTTGGTGGTTTGTTTTTTTTTTTGGGGGGGGGGTTGGTTTGTTGTTGTTGTTGTGTTTGTTTGTTTGTTTTATTTGTTTGTTGGTTGGTTGCTTTGGTTTGGTTTTGGAAATTTTTTATTTGTATATTTTTTATTTGGAAGACAGGCAAAACTGAAGACCAATTTCTGCTGATTTTTTAATACTATACTTTCAAAGAACTTCTGTATGAATTATTCCACTGGAAAGCTTTAGTATCCAATTGACTGGAGCTAAAAATGATTTTTTATATCTAAAATATCACCTTTTACAAAAAAAAATTCCTGGGATTTTTTCCTCTCTTTAAAAGCTTGACAATCTAAAAAGAACAATTTATTATAAAAATGAAGCAAGCAGAGAATAAATATTTAAAGCTTTGATCACTGCCAAATTTCTCAGGGTTTTATAAAGCTGACCTTTCACCTCAATTTTAGTTTCTCTAAGTCTATATTAAAGCAAGGTTTTAGTCGCTGTGAACTTACAGCTAATTAAAATGAATTTACTTGTAGAATTGAAGACATCTGTCTTTGCCATACAAAATGACAAGTAAGTTTTTAACAAAGTAGAAAAGGCTTGTCCCGTGATTCATGTCCCATTACTTTACAAACTTTTTACCTTTCCTGTTTTTTGTCTCCTAATAGTTAACTCTGTATGTTTATCTCAATAAACCTTGTTGGGATAATTCCCATGACATTCAACTAAATACTGTAAGGGTATGAAGAAGGAGGAGTCTCTGCTCCTTTCAGTGTATCTAGTCAAAGGAACCATTAATAAGGACATACAAAGACAGAAAACAGATTGACAAGTTATAAGGGAGTCCCTATATAAACAAACCTGGTCAGTCACACCAGCTGATGAGCTTTCAAGAATCTGCAGGCAAACTTGGAAATTTATAAAGAATAAGGATGTAAGCTTGAGGATGCAGGATGCTGGAGTGGGTCAGTGGGACTATGCCAGCCAAGGAGGAGATGTGCAGGGAAGAGGGAGCAGGGATGAACAAAGAGGTGGGGTGGGCAGATAGGGTACAGAAGGGGCTGTTGCCTGAGAGCTGTGGCTGGTCAGTGGCTTGTCTGGCAGAGCCCTGTGCCTCATCACTGCAGTCTGCCCTGCCTGTTCTCACCCATCTCTCTGTGTAACCTCACTCCCTATTCCAGGCATGTGAACGCTGCAAGGACTCAGTGCCAGCTGCTGGGGGACCAGTGTGTGAGGAGTGGGGACCACCTGCTGGAGTCAGACCAGGGTTGTTGCGTGCCGCTGGCCTGGGGTGTTGACTTTGGAGTGAGTGAGGGGGGTCTCAGTGTCAGCAACTGCAGTGAGGGTGGTCTTAAACCTCCAGCCACTGTGGCAGGAACAGTTTGTACCCTGAAAACCAGCTTCTGAGGTGCCCAGTGAGTGCGTGGCTCAGCCCTGGCAGCTGGAGTGGGATCACAGATCACAGCCCTTGTGCCTGGTGCTGGCTGCTGGAAGGGATGAGTGTTTGTACCTTCCCAAAAACCTGCTGTGCATGGACAGTATGTGTGTGTGTGTGTGTGTATTCAGTGGCAATCTTCAAGCTGAAAGCAGCTGATGAGCAGGAGAGACTCAGTTCTAGGCTGAGGTTTCAGATGAGTAGAATGTCCATGCTGGTATTTTGGGGACCTGCAAGGGTGGAGTGCCTGTGGGACAAGTATATGAGTGCTGTGTAGTCAGCAGGATCACACTTAACAGCCGTTAATGTATAGTAGAAAAGAAAATATATGATCTATTTTATCCTTATACTTAATTGACAACTTTGTGTCAGAAAGCAACAAAAGGGCTGCTCTTCAAAGGAAATTGAGCTGAGACTGGAGCACAATAACAAGGCAGACATGAACAGGTATGTCACCTACAGGGACTGAGGATGCAGAGCAGCAGGTCTAGGTCAGGATCAGGGCCAGAGACACTGCTAAGGGTCATATACAGTCCAGTGATCAACCAGCACTTCTGTAATGATGAAGTAGGTCTGTGTCCAAACCAGGAAGCCATGCTGTTGGATCTAGGTAAGGATCAGGACAGAGAAAGTACAAGATCTGGCACAAATGTGGCTGCTGCACTGCTGTGGTATGGGTGGCAGACAGGGCACTGCAGTAAAGCTTCAGGCTAAAAGTAATTCCCAATGGAAAAGAGGAGCAGGCTCTTATTTCTACCTTTCCTCAAAAGAGCTCTTAACAGTGAAGGAGCTGCTCTTGGTCTCAGTCAGATACACTCTTTTACTAACTCAGCTAAACTAGAAAGGGATGTGCTCACATCATGTTGGACCACTCAGCCAGATTTTCTAGACTTAAAATTTGCTGATGTGTTGAACATTGTCAGACAAAGCTTGGTATCCCATGGGCAGGAGACTCTTCAAACCTTGGAGACAAGGTTGGCAAGGGCTCTGAATACATCCTTCATTTCATTTTCAAAGCTGTCTCCATCACAATCATTTGGAAACTTAAATATCAGACCTACTTTTGATCCAACAAAGACATGAACGGCTGGGTGCAATGTGTATTAAAAATTGGTCATTGCAATGCATTAGTCTTTGCCTTTACCTGTTAGAACATTCATTTCCAAGCAGCAGTTTTCTGAGCCATCAGCATTCTGCTAACTTACCTTCTTCCAGTAGCAGTTCCAGGGAGTAGGAAGGATTCAATAAGTGCTTGAGGATGATAGTATTTGACTAGTTCCATTAGAAAAATTTTCTATAATCCCCATACCAAGAGCTGTGATTGTGTTTTTTTCTAAGTATGGTAGAAAACAGTATAGCAGAGTTGCATGAGGACTGCCACAGGCTTCTTGGGCAAACAGTTCAAGGAGGCAAAGCACAGAAGTAGGTTTTCAAGGCCACTCATTGTGACAGAAATAGGAGTTAATCTACTTGTTTTATGAGTTGAACACATGCACCACCTAATTTTTGAAACATTTATGAGTCCCACCTCACCCATAGAACTTATAATTTGTGACGTATATTCCTATGCTTACATATCTGTTTATATACTTTCCATAAATATTTTCTACTTCCTGAAAAGGAAATCACAAAATCAGAAATCATCCTTGAAGGAGAACAAATATATTAGCCAACCTTCAGGTGAACGCAGCTGAAAGAACATAATTAATTAATATAATTTGACACTAGCCAAAATGCATTTTTAACTCAAAGTACTTGAGGTGCCTATTGCTGTGCTAACTGCTGCGAGTACTGCAGTGGCATAAGTGATGTGTTCTGCTCACACAATCAAGAATCCCCTTCTTTCAGGGTGTTCAATGTAAATCTGATCATGAGCACAGTTGCTTTTAGCTTGTGAGTTTTACATTCCTCTTCATCTTGTCAGGACTCCTTCTTAACTTACATTATTATTTGAGATTCATAGAAATGCAAGGACTCATACACTGTATCACTGTGATTATTTGTTTAGATGTGATTTCTGGCACCAGCAAGACTGAGATTTGCAAACACAAGGATGAGAGTTTTCAGTTACCCGTGAGCAGCCAGAAAAATCCCATATCAGACATGTTTCCTGTACAACAGAGGATGAGGAAACAAAACTTGAAGCTTAGAATGCTATCCTCTGCCAATAAGAGGATTCACTCCTACTGAAAGCTTTTCTATTGATTCCACTGGATGTTAGAGGAAAACATTTAATTATTATTAGATTCTGTTTATCATCAGTGTCAATAAGAACCTGTCCCATTTTCAATATAGCAAAAATTCACTCATGGATTTTAGGAAAGCAAAATGTCAGCCTATCCACTCCGTCTCTTTCTTACTTCATGTTCTACTTTCCTATATATGGTTGTTGTTTCACCAAGGTGGGTGGAAAGAGTCCTCTGAGGATACTGTATCTTCTTCATGCATCTGCAAACGTGGGCTCCATGCCCTGCTTTGCCATACTTTGTGTGAGCTTGGGATAAACCCTTGGCTTATTTGCTAACAAGATAACAACATTAAAGAATATTTCCAGCTGTACCAGGAGAATAAATATGAAGCAATGCAGAAGAGATTCACTTGCATGAAGTAACAACAGTCATTTGGAAGAGAAGACAGAGGGTAAGTTCTACAGACAAGACCTTTTTCTTGGTTCCCTGTTGTTTAATTCTGGCACATATTCCAGCAGTACAGAAAATTATTTTCCCCTCTGAACCTTATTAAATTTCTTGTTGCCTATCAGTAGTGAGATACCAGTCCATTTACTAGTGAAAAAAGGTCTGAATCTACCCAAGCTACACACATTTAAACTTGACTGGTTCAAATCAGAAATGCACTCACACTTCCATGATATTCTCAATTCACTGTTGTATGATGTACTATGTAGTAGTTAATACCAGGTCTCAAGATCCAGGAAAGTAATGGTGATAATGTCATACACCAAGAGAGAATACCAGCACAGAAATTTCACTTGCTTGCAAATGATTTACACTACAAAAGAATGCACTCAATAATTCATTCGTCTTGAAAGATGCAGCCAGTTCTTGCAAGAAACTCTTTGTTAAAATACCAGGGTCTCATTTCCAATCTAAATTACCCAAAAACCCCAAACCCTAAATAGAGATGACAGATATTTCAAAATTCTTAGAGAAATTAAGCAATTATCTCTGTTTAGGATATCAAGGTCTCACTCTCCAGCCAAGGCTTAATCCTGTCTTGGCTTGAGACTTGTGCATGAGAGCCCTCATGGGAAAATGCCCTCTTCCTTGATGTCATTAATGGCAGATGTCCACTTGAATAGTTCCCATGTATTTTACAGTCTCTTTCCTTGCATTGACTTCTTGTATCTTTTCAGCAGGTACTACCTCCAGTAATTTTGACATTGCTCCAGGGCTCCATCTGGCCTTGCTGGATCAATGCAGACAGGTAAAGCACAGACATGTTTTGCAATCTTTCCTTCTGAAGAGTGGCCCAACTGAGCCCTGTGTTATATCTCTGTCATATAGCACGAACTGCAAAAAGAAAGACAGACTTAACTGTGGTGGTGCCTTCCCTCAGGGGGGCTCAGACCCCGCCTGTTGCTCAGGCACTGGCTATACAGTGGCTGAGTGACACGGGATCCGAGGATGCTCAGGAAGAGGAGTTGGAGGTCTAAAAACACCCCTTAGACATCCCCTGGGGTGGAGAGAAGCACAAACCCAGCCTCCCTTTCCGGAGAGTTCTTCGCAGTTTGACACTTCATTGGTCAGTTATTGGTAATCTTTTATAATTGGTTGTTATTACTGTGTCCCACCCTGTAAGCCCCATGTTATTGGATGTTAGTGTTTTCCACGCCCTGTTTCTTGTGCCTTAAAAGTTCGTGTTTGGTACATGATTCAGAGGATTTCTGGTCTCCCTTGGACTGTAATAAACCATCTGAACCCCCGCCAGAAACCTCCCTCTCCTTTTCTTTGTGCTCCGGAACGCCGTGCGCTCAGTGAGCTCCTATCTGCACCTACTGAGGGCAAGCTGCCTGGCCTGGGGCAGCGCCATTGGTATACCTGCTTACAGCGCGAGAGGTTCTGGCGAGCCCACATTCTGGGCCACTGGTTCCCGCGCAAGGGCTCGATCCTGGCTGCGATCGGATCGCTCAAACCCTCTGAATAAGCGGCACTCCCAGCGCCGAGGTTTCATCGAGCTATCCCGAGGCAGGGCTGAGCGAGACGCGACGCCGCACTTAACTTTACAGAAAAATATTATCACTATCCTTGAAAACTCCAACAGCCTGGAGAACATAAACCTAGTAACAGGAACAAGAGAAGGAATTATTTTTGTATATGTAAGAATAGTTCAAACTGCAGCTCAGCGCTTTGGTTAACCAGCCTTCCAAATGTCACCATGAAGAAGTAAGCTTCTGTATTTTATCAATAGAAAATAACTGTCAGACTTCCCACCAGTCTGACATCTTCAGTGTTTCTTTACAGCAACAGGAATTCAGCTACACAAAAGCATCTGAGTGCTCAACTCTAACTCCCTGAAAGCACTGTCAGAGGAGGTCAGCATATCATGCAGCATCAGAAAGGACAAAAAAGACATGAGCTACATCATGTCATGCAGCTTTAAGAGTCTGAACCTGCAGCTGTAGCAGAGGGGCAGGAAGAGCTTGTGCCTGTGAAGAAAAATGAAAACTCTGATTATGATAAAGGTTGGAAGCTAGTGATGTCTCACTGTAAGAAGAAGGTCCTGCCCCGCCTAAGAACTTGCAGCTAGAGAATACATTCACTGTCGTCGTTGCTGATGAAGAAGAGATGCCAAATGATCTTTTATTGCAGCTAAGTTTGAGCTTCTCAGGACAACTAAAAGGAAGTGGTGAGTGGTAGTGGGAGCTGTAGGAAACACTACTAGAGGGGATGAAGGCCCCCAACCTAACTGTCCATTGAGAAAGGCTTGCTGCTTGTTGGAAGTTCAAATTCAGGATACCTAGGTGAAAACTAGAGCATATTGATTACAATTTCTTGATATGGGTATTTGAGGAAACGGCAAAGAAAGGTATTTTGCTGAACACAATTCTTATTAACAGGGCAATCCTGGCTGGAGAGACAATGAGGTCATGAATTTCAGGATTCTAAGAGGAGGGAGCAAAATAAAAAATAGGGCCAGCAACATGGACTTCAGGAGGGCAAACTTTAGCCTCTTCAGGTATCTGTTTGGAAAAATCCCTAAAGATACAGTTCTGGTGAGAAGGGGTATCCATAACTGCCAGCTATCTGGAGGAGAGTAACTGGAATCCAACACAATTCTATGAGTATTATGACATGGAGACATTTACTACTGTACACACAAGCCTTATATGGGCAGCTTCTTAACAAACACACGGTCAGGCTGCATCTGTGTAACTTCTGATTGGTAGCGCCGCTCCAGTCACACACTGTCCACACACCCCACCCCAGCATCTGATTGGCTGTTCCACTCACGTCTTCACAAATTGCTGTCTTCGCAGTTCCTCTTTGTGTGGCTGCTTCACTTGCTTTGCCTTCAAGGTGACTTTCTAGGCAGAGATCGGGGCTTGTTCTTTTTCCTCATGCAAGGCTTGTTCATCTTCGATCCATTTTTCCTCTAAATACATCCCCACACATAACAGATGGTTTATATTCAAGGATCCACCCTAAAATTTTATGAAGAGCCATCCTGTAAAGTAGGAATTCAAGGAAAGGCAGCAGGAAGCCCGCACAGATAAATAAGGAGTGACTTAATCCATGACTGAACCCAAACATAAAAAGGAGATATACAAGTGGTGTAAATGATAGCAGGTGACCCAGGAGGAACATAGAGTTGCTCTCAGATTGTGTACGGGTGCATTAGGAAAGTTGAAACCCACCAGAATTTAATCTAGTGAGGCACAACAGGAATACCTTCTACAAGTATACCAACATCAAAACCAACAAGTATACCAACATAACTTCTACAAGTATACCAACATAAAAAAGAAAGACTAGGGAAAATGTGTCTCTTCCACTAATTGGAGAGGGACCATGGTGACCAAGTTCATAGAAAAAGCTGAGGTATTCACTGCCTTCCCTGCCTCAGTCATTACCTGTAAAACTGACCTTCAGGAGCTCCAGACCCTTGAGACAAGAAGAAAAATCTGGAGTGAGGAAGACTTGCATTCAGCAGAGGAGAAGCAGGTTATTGAGCAGTTAAACTGTATCTGCAAGTCCATGACATCTGAGAGGATACACACACAAGTGCTGAGGAGCTGAACTGGGGCCGCTGCAAGGCCACTCTTGATAATCCTGGAAAGGTCACAGAGAAAGGACGAGGCTCCTGAGGACTGGAAGAAAGCAAATGCTACTCCCATTTCAAGAAGGGAAAGAAGGAGGAACCAGATAATCTCAAGAGGCCCTTTCCAACCTAAATGCTTCTATGATCGTCTGATGAGAGATGGCTGGAAGCAGAGAACATACAAGTAGTAGAAGGACTCACTACTTTCTGTGGGGTGCCAGGTGCAATAGCTCAGAAACCCTCCTTCATAAGTTTTCAAATTTTTATATTTTCTTTTTCCATTTCCACCCTATGCCAGTGTTGCATAACAGAAACCTGACGAAAATAATCTCTGAAATTTGGTTCTTGAAAGTTCTTACAGGGTGCCTGGTGAAAATAAATATTTCCTTCAGATAAAACATTTTAAAATATACATTTGCATCTGAGAAACATCATTAGAAACCATATCCTGTAAGAAATAAAATAGTACTGTACCTTGTACACATGTACAGTCTAACTATATATTCCATGCTTGAACGAGGCTTGCTCAGTACAACCAGGTCACTCTAAAAGCTTTTATGATCTGTTTGTATTTAAAGGTTTCTATTTTCACATGTAAATCAGCTGATAGTCTGTTGTGAAAAAAAATATATATACATGCACTTGCCCAATTAATATGGACATTAAAGAATAAAACTGCTTAAAATATTTGGATTAAAAATGTACAATCTAGTGTCTTTAAATTGGTATTTGTGTCAGCCTAAACTAATTCAAATTGAGCAAAAAAAGAAAAAGACATCTTGAAATATTGACTATAACAAAATCAAGCCCAAGCAGTTTGGATTTCTAGCCACGGACAGCAATCACATTTCTCTGTCCACCGTCATGCATGAACACAAATAAAATGGAGAAATAGCACACATAAATAATGCTATCCCTCCGAATAAATCTGTATGCCATAGAATATCACAAGCCTGAAACTTAAGCTATCTTAATAAGCTATAATTTTAAGTATTTCAAAGGCAGCTGGTTTCCTTACAACACAGATATAAAGGAGAAACAAAATCCTAACCTATTTTTCTCTTTAAAAATTCAGTCTAGATGTTTTGAACAATTTTATGACAAATTCCACACCAGAATATCAGCTGTCCTGTAATTAGTCATTGAAGCAAACCAGAAGTGTTACTTGTGGCAAAAAAAAGCTTGGCCAAAAGAGAAAGGAATCAGGCATTTGTTACACCATACCTAACTGTCCACAGTTGTTGACTGTGCCAAACAATTAACTATTCTATTTTCTAAGCTGTAGGAAGATCATACATTTTTTGTACTTCTTTTCAAAGATCTCACAAAGCTGTCTTAGAAATAACAACTCCTGAATGGCTGTAAATGTCGAGATTCTAAGCAACCAAATCCCTTTCTTTTTTTTTATCTTAACTTAAAAGAAAAAAAGGTTTGAATTTCACAGAATAGAATGTATGTGAGGGAGAAATAGAGAGAAAGCAAATTCCTCAGCAAGTGTATAAAATCCTGGCAACTTTGCTTGATGCAGTCAAGAATCTCTCCTCTAAGCCAGGCTTGTCTCCAAAATTTTTCTTGTGACACAAATGTCTCTCCAGTTAAATGGTGACCACACACACACACACTCTTGGGAAGTTCAGTGTCTTCAGGTGCAGCTGAGGTGAT
Organism: Climacteris rufus; assembly: GCA_013398175.1. Lineage (NCBI taxonomy): Eukaryota > Metazoa > Chordata > Aves > Passeriformes > Climacteridae > Climacteris > Climacteris rufus. Next base: position 396,249 of record VZRZ01001375.1, read on the forward strand.
GAGTTTGAGCTTGGGAAGTGTTAATAGAGACAACTAGGGGCCAAGCAGGGATGTGAGGATTCCAGGTGTGCAGGCACAAATAACCTCTGGCAGGCTTGTTAATGAGTCATGAACATGTGTGCACAAAGGGAAGCTCATTGTGCCTGGTATGTGCAACCTGAGATTGGAGACAGAAGTCATGGAAGTATTTACTGGAGTTCATTCATTCAATTATAGTTAAATTAAATTAAAAATTAGCTTTATAACAGGAAAGCTGACAAAATCTTAATTAGGACAGCAGGTATAGGTACTACAGCAATAAATTACATCTCTGCTGAGTTTCAAAGACAGAAGGAGATTTAGCTTTACCTACATTTGCTATTAGTGCCTGAGTGTTTCTTGATGATCACAGCAGCAAAACAGCATCCACATCACCTATAATAGCAACCAGTGACAGTCTCTGCATTAACTGGAGTCCTGCAAATGTCCTATTTTATTGCATTTATTTATCGCCGTGCTGGGGGTGTTGCCGCCGCTGGGTTCTGACCCGAGGTCACACGGTTGTGTTTGCTTCCCCTGCACGTGCTGGGGAAAGGAAAAGCTGCTGTGCAGCCATGTCCCCAAAAGCGCGGGGTTCCAGCTATGGCTGCTGACCCCTCTGTACATGGGTCATCCCAGCCCCGTGTTCTCAGGCGGCTGGCAAGGAAAGACTTCGAGAAGGACCTTTGTGTGGATTTGCCAGGTTTTATTTGCTGGAAGAAGTGGGGGGAGAAGCGGCGAGAAGCAGCAGGAAGGCAGGAACAGCTGGGAGCGGCAGCGGGAAGCAGCAGCGGGAAGCAGCAGCGGGAAGCGGCCACTCACGGCTGAGTTCCAAGAGCGGGGAGAAGGGCCCGCGGGTTCAGGATCGGCAGCGAGGGGGGGCAGCGAAGCGGAGCGAATCCAAGGACAAAGGCGCGGGGACAGGGTACAGCAGGATTTTAAAGGGGAAAAAAGCGGGTAAAAGCAGCCAACAGGGGTACAGAGATTATAATAGAACCAATAAAACCCCAAAGAGATGCAAACTTTCCAGACTAACTCCAAATACTGAACATTAGGTAATGATCAAACTAACCAATAATAGCAAACATGCAAACAGTAACTGAGAGGGATCATGGGGTGAACCTGAAGTGTCACCCTAACCGAGGTAGGAGTTCTTAGGGGTGGTGTGCTGAGCCCCGTTCCATCAGCGCCAAGATTTGGCTGCTGTGGCCTCAGCTCTGCACACCACCACATTTATTTTCTATAAATGCAGGCTGTATTTTCTGTGACCTTTATAGGCTTATTTTCCTGTTTTGTTTCTAAAAGCAGAGGGACACCATTGTTCCTCTGGTATGGAAGTGAAATTAAGAAATAATTGAAATTAAGAACATAATTTAATGTGGGCCACTTCTGGGACTTGGGGGCTAAGGGCTGTGCATGAAGTGTCACAGAGCAGCTGTCCTTCAAAAGCTTACTATCTAAATGGGATAGAACTGGCAAATAGAGCTGAAGTCCAGGTTACAAATGAGATGCTCAGAATAAGTTTCCTGAAATAGCTTCCTCTACTTGATCCTTCTTTCAAGAAGGCTTCTTTGCATTGCTCTGATGGTCTCACTAATTTTACACAGTGATGTTTTCTCATCCCGGGCATGTGTTACAGCCATGTTAAGGAATTCCTAAAACTAAGCTAGATACTTGGCTTGGCAAAAAAAACTGCAGAGAGACTCTATCATCACATCATAGAGACCAATCAACACCAGGACAAGATCTAGAGAGCACAAAAATCAACAGCTGGTTTTTGATGAAGTCAGTGCTGCCTTCAGGGAGAAAGAGAAACTCTTCCTCTGAGAATCAGACCCATATGCCCACACTCTTAATTATATGACTATCCAACTTCCAAAATTCTTCCACAAGGAAAAGCTAAGTCAAAGGTTGACACAAAATTGTGATCCCAGATACCACTTCTGAGCTGCTCTTCTCCTTTCTCAGAAACCACTCACAGATCCTATATGTCTAAAATCTGTCATGAATTCAAATAATTCACAACCCATTTGAGTTGAAACACTAATTATAAGTTGTTTGTAGAGTTTCTTTCCTGAGACTGGTAACCCACTTAAAATATTGAGGTTTATTTTATCCAGAAATATTTATTTATTAAAGTTTAGGTGGTGACTTCATCCCAAATGAAATATGGACAGATGAGAGCTTTCCTGTGTCTTGAATTTCATTTAAAATACTGACCAAAGCTTATGGTATTGAATCATTTTAACTTTGCAATATTGTCTCTTCTTGCTTAAAATTACAGACTATGAAGTCCACAGCTACAAAAGGGAAAATTAACAACAATCTATCCGTATTCCGCAAATGATGGAAAGCCCCAAGTCCTATTTGTGTCACAGTTTGCTAGATACTAAACAAGTGTCTCCCAAAGCTCCTCCTAGGCCAAACTTACTGTCCCTCATGTACAGTATGGAGGTCTCTTCACAGAGAGACCAAGTTTGAAACAGAGGTGTTTCTGTGTGAGAAAAGTCCCTCCTACCAGGTTGCTTGTTCAATTCTCCACTCACCCTTCCTTTTGTAACAGATCACAATAGTCAGCTGTGGACATTAAAGCTGTGACCCTATGCAGATCACTTTCTCAGCTGCAAGCAGCTACTATGGAGTTTCTTTGCTTACACTCACAAACCTTCTCCTTAGCCAATTTCTTCACAATTCTGTGTACCTTCCTGTTGTTCCTGTTGAAGGGGTCTTCAGAAAGACCAAACACATGTCTTTATGGTCTTCTCTTCTTCCACAAGTCAGAGAACTGCAGCACAAATTGGGAAGTCAAGGCTGGCAGAAAGTTAAGTCTAGAAGGCTGACAGCGACATGCATCAGAATGACAGAGGTATCTCATTGTACCCAGCTAAGAACCGTGCTTCTTCAGAAAGCCACACTATCTCCTCTGCTTTCCATCTGGAACCTTCAGGCTTTTCTAAATATGAGTAGAAGCTCCTATAGAGGATTTTATAAATATGTGCTCATAGTTAGGAAGTTTTGGCACTCCGAAAATCTTTGGAGGAGGATTTTATCTGCTTGATAAAATCCAGATCAATATTGGAAAGCTTCTAAACAAGTATCTTTATTTCTTTTTGTGGCAGGTTAGTCTTGGCTGACTGCCAGACCCTCATTCACCCAGTCTCTCACACTGCCTCCTTAACAGGACAGAGGAAGAAAATCAGATTAAAAAGCTCCTGGGTTAAAATAAAGACTTATTGTAACTGGGAAGTTAGGACTAGGACTTTATATAGCTGATGCCTTGTTCAAGGATACTGACATCACCATGTACAATTTCTGTTCCGATCAAATGGCAAAGTGACTAGAGTAACCTTTGAGACTATGGGAATGTGGCTAAGATAAAGCAGGTGATGTTCCATGAATGTTTTTTGTCAGTCAGCATGAAACAGCTTTTGTGTCCATGTGACTTCTAGTGGGAGAAACTTGCTCCTTTGGGTGGATGAGACCAAGTTCCATCCTTATATTCAGTAAGGCAGTTTGTTCTCTCTTTTTAAAACTGCAAGACATAAACAGCTTACTGCTAGGAAAGGGTTCCTTACTGAGAAGCTAGTAAGCCACTGGAATATGTTCACCAGAAAAGTGGGCACAAAGACTATCAGACAGAATTTAAGGAGCATCTGGACAATCCTGTTAGTCACACGGTTTAGTTTTAGGACTTGTGAAGGGAAGGAAGTTGGATTCAAGGTTCCTTATGGGTCTCTTCCAACTTGAGATATCCTATGATTCCACGACTGAGGCCACAAGTTCTACCTGCAATGTTTCTTTTATTTGCAAAACCCCCAGCCATACACTAAGAGAAAAACGCTCTACACGAGCATGTACTTTGTCTGAGTTTGTCTTAGGCTTCATCTCTACACAGGCAGAGAATTGCTGTCTTCCAAGTTTGACATTGGAGATAGGTGGCATCCACATGGGTGGATCTACCAGTGTCTTCAGAGGCTGCATTGTAAAGTGGTGGAAGAGATAAGCACATGTGTAGAAGCTTCATTCCAGTTGGGAATCAGTTAGGTACTCTGAAAAAAGTCCCAAGACAGTCAGAAAATGTGGCCTGGAGAATTGCATGACAGAGATGTTACTGCAGGAAAGGGCTGACAGGGAAAAGAAATTGAGCAGTTTGCAGAGATCACTGAGGGACGAGGAAGTGATCTTATGGACACAGATGTACTCACTAACTCACACACAAATAAAAGTAGTTTTCATGTTAAATATAATTATTTTTAATGCCTGGCATCATAGATATAAAAAATTCCACAAGCCACCCTACAAGAAAGAAGACAGAATGTGTATTTTACATCTCTCCCTGAAAACATAAAAAGCCAACTAAAAGTTAGCACAGGTAAAGAAAGTATATCCAGGGTGCTTTCCAAATGAAACCAGACCATGCAGACTCAAGTTAGGATTACTGTCAGTGCTGGTTAGGAAAACACAAGAGTCAAATGTCCTTTCCTAACAACCCAGCCATGGACCCCTTCATTTGTCAAAGCCACCCACTGTGGTGGGTTGTGGTGCTACCCATCTGTAGCCCCATCAGAGACGGGCAAGAAAGCATGTAGGGAGTACTGGATTTGACTGTGATGGAGTTGTCTCTACAGGAGCCCATATGGTGCTATGTTCTAGATCTGTGATCAAAAAGGTGTTGATAAGATAAGGGTGTTTTAGTTACTGCTGAGCAGTGCTTGCTAAGTGTTGTGGTGACCCCTCCCCCCCCC
>VZRZ01001375.1:401051-416098 GCA_013398175.1 Climacteris rufus
CAGGCTACTTTACAACCTCAGGAATTCTTCTTAAGCATTGGTCCTAATTAATGGCTGCTGGGCAATCAAACTCCCCTTGAGCATATCAGTAATCCTGCCTGTTCTCCCAAACTTCTCTTGCCTAACAAACTTCTGTTTTCTAATTAATAGCCTTGGAAACTTATTTTTGTCTAAATCACAGCTAGAGTGAAACAATACTATCACTACTGGACTTTGAGGAAAATTACTGACCTGGATTGAGTCCAGATAGAAACTGATGGAAAACTAAAGCCAAGCATCTCACAACCCTATGAACAGGGGCCCCAGGTGACACACCTTGAACTCCCTTGGCTCCAGTGGTTGTGCCAGCACCTCCTTGGAGCAGGATGTACCTCTCGGTGCCCAAACCCTCAGGTTTGAGAACTCAAAGCACCGTCACCGAAACTGCCAGTGGAGCCTGGGCTGGTACCTGCTCCTTGAGGCTCAAGCCTTGGCCCACTGAGAGATGCCAAGGCAGCCAAAGTGTCTATTCCACTGAACATGGGGAATTTTTAAGAGGTCTTTTTGTACGCACCTACACATACACACACACACACGTACACACAGACACACAGACACACATGCACATACATATGTATTTGCATACACACGTGTCCGTGTCTGTGTGCGTGCGAAAATTTATTTCAGTACTTTATAGCACGAGGAGCATCAATGCAGACATCTTAGATTCAAAATTAAGTACTGTTGTGCTTAGAGTAAATCCTGTGGAATCATTCCATATCCAATGATTAAATGCTGCCAAATTCTTTGGACATAAAGCAATGAGCAATTCCAAGGCAAAGTTTGGCAAGGGGGTCCATTGTGAACCTTGGGACTCAGTGGGAGGATCTCCCTTACCCCTTTGCACCCTTACCACTCTCCATCCTCACCCTTTTGCATCCCCAAACTCTGCTCTGTATCATTCCAGACTGATTCTAATCCAGTTCTCCTTTGCATGCTTTGCCTATGTAGTAACAGTGTGAACTTTGTCTATGTAGTAACAGTGTGAATTTTGTTGTGCTTTCATAAATTTGTATTACATTTTCTTTTGCTGATACTAACAGAGTTTCTTTAAGCAATCTTAACCACCCATTCACAACAACCTTCAAGGCCTTTTCTGTTCCTCGTTCCATCGCACAAGTGAGGAATAGCTGCACGAGAATTTGGAAGGAGACGGATCTGGGAGAGCTGATCCCAGTTACCAAAGGGATATTCCATACCCTTTGGCATCACACACAGCAAAAGAAATCTAGCGGAAAGAAGGAGGAAGGGGGTAGTTTCAGAAGGGGGTAATTTTATGGCATTTGTCTTCCCAATTAACTGTTACAAATGATGAAGACATGCTTTTCTGGAAATGGTTGAACACTTGCTGATGGGAAATAAGGAAAGAATTTCTTATTTTGCTTTGCTTGGTCATGCAGTTTGTGCTTTTCCTAATAAACTGTCTCTAAGTCAATGCATGAGTTTTATCACTTTTATTTTTCCGATTATTTTTCCCATTGTACTGGGGGTAGAGTGAGCAAGCAAGAGCTGCAGGGATTAATCCACAGTACAGGGTTTTATCAAGAAATGGAACAGCTTGCTTCTGGGACAAAAATAGACTTTGTCAATTACAACTGCTGCTGGACATGCCAAAGTGAACAACCAGAAGGACAGTTGGTCTGCTCTGGAGCAGCTGTCCATGGCCAGTAGGACATTGTAGGCAACTGGGGAGGAGTGTATCTATTCCTAAGAGGTCTGATAGGAAGTCAAAAGCCTTTCTTTCCTGCTTCTCCCTTCCCAGTATCCATGCTACTCCCTCAATTCCCACACTTATAGTCTCCAATACCTTGCATTACACAGCTGCAAGGAGAAAGACTGAAGTCCTTGTCCCCTTCTCCTGACAATGACAAACTATTCTGCTTTGCTACTCGTCTCCAACTCACCAGGCACTGTAAGAGGCTCAGATCGTGTTCAAGTGAAGTTTGTAAGTTTAGCACTTGCTAAGATAAGTGTTGTTTACTAGTCACAACAAACCAATTTACAATGGCATAAACACTGCCATGGGAAAGAACCTGATACAGACCATCCCTTCTGTATGCACCACTCTGCCCAAATTCTACATTCCTAAATGCAACGTTCTGTCACTGACAGTTTATCCATGTGTATGCTTCCATTGTGTTGTTGTCTAGACAGGGCTGGATAGTACTGTGTTTCCTACTTTTTTCTGCCATGTCACACAAAGACAAAAAGTAGTGTTCAAATCATTCTCTTTTAAATAAGGACCACCCCCTTTTCCCCTTCATAAACAACTGCGGTGTGTTTTGCCAGCATCCTGCTTAGAATGAACAGATTGAGTTTTAAGGAGCATCATTTGCTAGACAACAAACACGTTCTTTCCCATAGACAGAGACATTCAATGGCTCTGCAAAGCAGTTCGTTGGTGTGGAAGAAGAGTCTAAGCAGACAGTCTCATCTTTCAGAGCACATTCCAGATTAGAGTCTGGTTTCATAGAATCGTAGAATGGTTTGGGTTAGAAGGGGACCTTGAAGATCATCTAACTCCAAATCCCAGCTGGGACACCTTAAATTAGACCAGGTTGCTCAGAACTCCATCCAGCATGGCCTTGAACACCTCCAGGGGTGGAGCATCCACAACTTCCTCGGACAACCTATTCTAATGCCTCACCATCCCCACAGTAAAGAATTTCTTCCAAATATCTAATCTAAACCTACTGTCTCTCAATTTAAACCCATTCCCACTTGTCCTGTCACTACAAACCCTTGTAAATAGTCCCTCTCCATCTTTTCTGTAGGTTCCCTTCAGGTACTGGAAGTCTGCAATCACCCCAAAGCCTTCTCTTTACCAGGCTGAAAAATCCAAATCTTCTCAGCCTTTCCGTGTAGGAGAGATATTCCATCCATTTGATCATCTTGGTGGGCTCCTCTGTACTTGATCCGACAGGTCCATGTCCTTCCTGTGCTGGGACCCCAGAGCTGGATGCAGTCTTCCGGGTGGGGTCTCACCAGAGTGGAGCAGAGGGGCAGAATCCCCGCCCTCACGCTGCTGGCCACACTGCTTTGAATGCAGCCCAGGACACGTTTGGCTTTCTGGGCTGGGAGTGCACATGGCTGGGTCATGTCCAGCCTCTCATCCACCAGCACCCCCAAGCCCTTCTTCCAGGGCTGCTCTGATCTGTTCATCCCCAGCCTGTGTTGATACCGGGGATTGCCCTGACCCAGGTGCATCACCTTGCTCTTGGCTTTGTTAAACCTCATGAGATTCCCACCTGCTCACTTCTTGAGCCTCTCTAAGTCTCTCTGGATGACATCCCATCCTTCAGGAGTGTCAATAGCTTGCAGAAGAACAAGATACTAAGCATGTGAGACCTAAACCAACTCCCATTTTACAACGACTCCCCTGATTTGTGTGCACTACTCTGTCTGGGCTTGATTCAAACAAAATTAGACTCCAAAGGTACTTACATGCTGTGACTAAGAAAGTGATTTTGAGAGTGGATTGAAGTGCACAGTCTGGTCCTTCGGAAACTTTCTTTAGAAAGTCAAATACAGTATCAATGTATTTACATTCTACAGGGTTGTGAATAGGGGAAATGTTGAGAATTACAGCTCTTCCAGGCTACTCAGAACACATGACAAAAAAAACATACCCTGGTCTCCATATCAGCTCTATAGAGACCTGTGCTCAACAGGTCTTCGCAGGGGCAACTGGACCTGGTACAAACACACTGTCTCACACTGGTAGCACTCCCATTTCCATTTAAAGAGAAGGTCAGCAGCCTGTTCAAAAGCAGCCCTGCATGGCACAGACCACTGTTTTGTTGCCTTTTTGGAGAAGCAGCCTGCCAACTGCAGCAACCAGTCTCAGCCTTTCCCAAACAGAGTAGTTTTCCTGCTTAGAATGCTGATTCCCAAAGATACCTGCAGTTCCAGTGGAAGTTTAACAAGGAGCTCACTCCACCTTGCAGCCCCTTCCCTTCAGATCAGCATGAGAGTTCACACAAAGACTGCCAAGAAAATAAGCATCCTTCTCTGTTGTAATGCCTCTGGGCACCCCAGCCTGTGTGCCAGGGGCAGCCCGAGTGCTGGGGGGGACTCGTGCAAGCTTGGGGGCTGGCACACATGGGGCCTGGCCCTGGAGCTGGTGGGCCAGTGGGGGAGGCCCCTGCCCCCCTCCATCAAAGCAGCTGCCAACGCTACGTCCCAGGCGGCAGCCTGAAGCCGCGGGGCTGCTCCCTGCTCAGTGAGGACGTGGTCCCTGTCCAAGAAGGTGGTCTCCCATTGGTTGTTCCACTGTGTGTGAACAGCCACATGACTGGCCAATACCCCTGTCAGTCATTCCAATCCTCCGCAGCCATTGGCTCTCTCCTGCCTCCCTTCCCCTCCCTTTCCTGATATAACAGCCTGCAGCAGCTGGCTGTCCCTTGTCTTTGTCCACTCGTGCCTGCAACTCCAGTATTAAAATCAGGTGGATTTAAGCGACAAAGAACCCTTCCTCGTCTCTTCACTTCTGCTGCCTTAATTAAAATGTGTGCGTGAATTTTACTAGCACCAGCATGGAAGAAGAAGGCAGCTGCGATTCTGATGGAGACTGGCAGAGGCTGGGATTGCTTCTCCCAGGTCACGTGACTGCTGCCAAAGGCTTCCACGCTTTCTACCCGCGGTGCTTCTCCACCCTTCTCAGTGCCAAAGCTCTTACACCACTGGACTACAGCTTTCAACCCCTGACTCTCATTCAGGCTGAAGCTCTGGCAGACCAGCATGGTAACTTAATCTAATCATTTTAGTTTTGGAGATTTCTAGAGGAGACAGACTGCAAAGCAAACAATGGTTTGCTAGACAATACAGGGTAGAAAGGCCCAGGCTTCTAGCAACACCAGATCTATTGTAAAATATGCATTTGAAAAGCGCTGTGAAGATGAGCCAGCACTGTGCATCAGATGACAGGATGTGATTACAAAGGAGTCAAACTCCAATTACAGTGTCATTACACTAAATATGTTTTTGGGTAATGTGCAACTAATTAATCCAAGCTAGATTATTAATTACATTTTCAAGATTATTGCCCCTTATCTTTCATACTCGATACATGTGGCTGGGACTCTCACATGAGCTTAAATGTTTTCATTTAAGAGGTAGAGGGGCTATGCAAATCTTGGCCTCAAATTTTGTTATTTAAGACCATTTACCATTCTATATTGATATAGAAAACCACTAGTAAGTGTGACTATTAAAAAATACGTTACAGCATAATTAGACACTGTCTTGTAGAGCAAAAGCAGAAATTTATATAAACTATGTATTTTTTCTGCTACTTTCTCTGTGCAACACCAAGTTCCCTCAACAATGAAAAACAACAAAAATGAGAAAATCTGAAATATCATGGTTCAGATGAGAGGGTGATTTATTTTGAACTGGAAAAGCAGCTTAATAGAAAATACATCACAAGCTCCCAAAAGGCCTGTAATATGAGAGCTCTGGATTTTCAATGTTGCTCAGGCACTGCAGAGGAAAGAAAAGAGAAAGGAGGTCTGATATGGACAGGCTATCTTCAGTTTTCCCATCACAAACTTTTGTTCATGGTCTGTGCAAGATTGAGAAGAGAAACCATAGAGCATGCTGGCTCAGGGACCTCTGTCAGCTCTTTGAGAGTGACACGTATGCATGACATTTGTAGTGGTAAGCCAGCTTTCCATACATCTGGCTGTGAGTATCTGCTGAACAGCAAGACAACTCTGACAATCAGCCTCTCCAGGGGCCTTGGGGTTCATTCTTCTGCAGAGGCAATGCTCTCTTCACCTATAGAGTGATTTTCTTCAATCCTGCTTATTAAAAGAAACCGAACAAAGAAAACATCCTTGAATTTCAGACTTTTAATCCTGTCTCCTCAAAGAAGCCATTCCTTCTTGTGTTTATTTTTCACAACCCTTTCATTCTTGAGATGGTAGGCTAGTCTTAGCTGGACTTGTAGCTAGCAACTTATTTCTGGTATCACTTCAGCGAGGACCAGAAACTGGGTGGTGTCTTTTTCTGTAGTGTAGTAGGAAAGATTTGTCCAGCTTTTGTGACAGCACAGACAGAAAAAGTAGCACTCCTTAAAATGCTGTCTGTTCAGGTTGAGTGATGGAAATGGCCTCTTAGGGTCCCTTTTAGGTCCATTTTTCAGCACCTGGACATCTCACAGAGGTGAGGCCAAATAAGAATCTCACTTGAAATTGCTTTCCAGTGAAGATGTGAATTGACTGAAACTCTAATTTTTTGGTAGCAACACAGCATGAACTGTCAGTATTTAGATTTTTCCTCACCATACATAATTCTCTTGATGGGAAGACACCCACAAGAAAAAAATATTTTCTGCTGTTGTTTGACCAGAGGGATAGAACTACCAGGGAAAAGGAATTTTTTTATACAAGTCTCATTTGTTTCCAGCTGTCATGAATCCAAAATTCTTTTTCATGCCTCAGCTGCAGCATTTTTGATATTTCACATGCTAATTCTAACTCAGCTTAAATATCCAACTTCCCAAGAAGTTTAATTATGTTTATCATGGGATATCATAAAATTAAATTCCCTGAAAGGGTAGTCTTTAATTACAATCCTGTTTGCTTTGACAGCACATTTGTGAATTGCAGGCAACATGATTATTATTTTGATTACCAGTAAAGGGGATTAAAACTTTTTTTTACAAGAATGAATTAAACCTGCCCTGAGGCTATTATGTTCTGGTTACTTATTTTCTAACTAAGTAAATCATCTGGTAAAACTAAGTTGCTAACATTAATCAAATTGTCCTCTTGTTTTATCATAATTAACATGAAATATATAGTCTTAATATTCTCCTGGTTAGCACACAAAGCTGATGCACAGCATGCAGTGAATAAACGCAACATAGCTTTCTGTGCTCTTTTACAGCTTCATGAATCCTAACACGCTGTTTGGTTTACGCAATTGCCTGAGTGCTCCTCTGGAAAATCAGGGTAGACCTCTGATCGGGATGAAAGAATCTGCTGTTGCACTCATTCAGGGTCCAGAAAATGAGGATTTTGCTCAAGTTTGGATTGGGGGCTGGAGGACCATCTGGAGAATTCTAAAAACAAGTTACATAAACAGAACTTTATTTGCCACCAGAAAGTTTCTCTTAATGCTTTCATGAATTATCCTTCTGGCTTTTAAAATCCCACTGAGGATGGAGAACAGCTTATCTGTTCACTCAATGTACCAATTTTCTTACCTAAAGAATCAATAATGGCCATACCTTGTCATTAAACCTGGATATGAGCAATTTCTCTGTAAGGTGACATCATGTTCACAGCTTTGAAGAACTACCTGAGATACAGCCTATCTCTACTTTCTGGATCCTTGCAGAAGTATTAATGTAAAGGAAAATCATGAGAGAGACTGTAAGCATAAAAACTATAGAACATGCATTACTGCAAACATGATTTTAGAGCAAGATACCAGCCAAATGTTTTGAAAATTGTGGGACAGTTATGTGTGCCAAACTGCTGTTTGCCTTGTGTACATTTAATCTGAGTCAACACCACTGAAAATGCAATGTTCTCTGATTGCTTGTGGCTCAGGAAAGGAAAATAATGTCCTCCTAGACATAGCAAGGTGAATCAGGGGGAAAATGTGGAAGGTACTAAGAAAGAAGGTAGACTACACAGGTAAAATGACCGTGAAAGTAAAAGATCCATAGTATCTATCACTAGTTGGTCATGTCTTCTAGGAAGCATGTGAGAGAAATCTCAGGAAAAGGGGATTTTTTTGCAGTGTACAACCAGCCTTTCTGTCCCTAAGTCAGTCCTCCCATCAGTTTCACAGATGTAGCAGGGACCTCATACAGACCTCCCACCACAGACTTGCTGCAAAGCATCTCTCCATAACCAGGGCCTTTCCCCAGCTCTCATGGCCCTGCTACTCTTTGTACCAGCAGTCTCTTTTTTGGGATCAATTGTAAGCCTCCAAAATCAGTCTTGATTATTTCTTCTTTCTCCCTCTGCCAAGCTCTTTACTGGAGAGGGGACTGTAAATTAGGTGTATAAGTGAGCCTTGGTGGGAAGAGTCCTGAGACTGGAATACTGTGGTGGACAGTAATAGGGTCTTAGAAGAGAGAGGCAGGGGAGTTGAGGTGGAGGAACAGCAAACTGTGTAAAGCAGGGCTTGGACTTTACAGTACTTGCATTTGGGGATGATGTGGTTGAGACTTTCCATTTGGCTGAAAAACTAACTAACTAATTAACAAACTAGCAACCTAACAAACTAACTAACTAACTAACTATCAAAATGGAAGCTATTGTGGGGGTCTACTACAGGTCACCCAGACAGTCTGGTGACACTGATGTATGATTATTCTGTAAAGAGTTAAGGGAAATCTCTAGATTATTTGTTCTTATGGGCAAATTCAAATTCCCAGATGTGTTGTTTGTAAATAAAAATGGTCTTGTGGGTGCTGTAATGATTAGTAGCTGACTTGGCCACAGTGACCACGAAATAGTTACATTTAAAGACAGTGGTGGTATGCAGAAAATGGTCAGCAGACCTACTATCCTGGGTTTTGGAAGAGCAGATTTCAGACTGCTCAAAAAACTCATTTGTAAGGGCCCCTGGGAATTTGTTTTCAAGGGCATTGGGTTCCATAAATGCTGATCAATTTTTAAGAGTGATCTTTTGAGAATGCAGGAGCAGAAGTATGTATAAAAGTTCAAAATGCAAGCTGGAAGTCCAGCTTTGTTGGACAAGAATTTCCTGCTTGAAGTTGGAAGAAAAAGAAATTGTACAGTCTTTGGAAGCAAATTTAGGCTACATAGGAGTACAACTGAGAAGCTGTAGAGACAAAATTCACAGGGCCAAAGCTTAGCTGGAGCTGAAGACAGACATACTGTGGTGGGTGGCAGAAAGGATTTTTTTAAATATTTGTATTTTAAGAGCAAAAAAAAAAATGTCTATTGCATGATGAGGTTGGTCACTTCACAAAGAGAGATGAAGATAAAGCTGAGACATTTCATTTCTTCTTCACATCTGTCTCTAACATCAATGGAGGGTCTTGTGACATCTGGAGCTCTGGGTGGCAAGTCACAGCTGTGGGAGTTCTACACTCGCAGTCAATTTTGAACTTGTCCTGAATTTACTGCTGCAGCTAAATGCACAGAAGTTTATAGGGCCCAATGGAATTCATCCCAGGATACTGAAAGAGATGGCTGATGGTATTGTAGGACCTCACTATTTATCAACAGTTTTGAGAATCTGAAGAAGTCTCAGTCAACTGGAAGCTAGCAAATATTATTCCCATTTTCAAGAAGGGCAAGAAAAAAGACCCCAGTAATTACAGGCCTGTCAGTCTCCATTCAGTGTCTGGTAAAATTATGGAGAAGATTATTCTGGGAGTTATTGAAAAGCACTTCAAAGGAAATCCAGTCATTGATCAAAGCAAACATGGGTTTGTGAAGGGACAGTCACGCCTTGCTAACTTAATATCTTTTTATGGAAAGGTTACACATCTTGCAGATGAATGAAAGGCAGTGGATGTGTTAGTGTTTTTTGTTTAGAAAAGTTTTTGACACTGACTTTCACTGTATCCTTCTGGACAAAATTCCTAGCATCTGTGTACACAGTACACTGCATGAAGAGTAGCCTTGAAGTGTCTGGCTCAAAGACTTGTAATAAACGGGGTAACATCTGGTTGGTGACCAGTCACTACTAGTGTTCCCCAGGGCTCAATTTCAGGCCCTGTTCTCTGCAATGCTTTTTCAGTGACCTGGACACCAGAGCTCAGTGTGCATTAAGCAGCTTTGCAGCAATACTAAGATAGGATGAGCTGTGGATTCCCTTGAGCATAGAGTGGCCTTACAGATAAATTAGAATGCCAGCAATCAGCAGCCACATGAATTTTAACAAGGATAAGTGCCTGGATTCAGCTTTTTTGGTGGTGTAATCCTGATATATGTACAGTTTTGGGGCCTAGAGGCTGGAGTACAGCCCTGCAGAAAGTGAACTAGGGGTTTTTCTTGATGGGTACTTCAATGCAAGTCAACAATGTGCACTGGAGTCCAAGAGTGCTTTAAGTGTTGCATTAAGCACACTATATCTAACCATTCAAAAGCAGTGATTATACTATGTCTAACCAGTCAAAACTAGTGATTATCCCATAATATTCAGATTGTTGCAGCATCACATCAAGTGCTGTGTGCAGTTTTTGGCTCCACAGTATAAGAAAGGTACAAAAAATATCAAAATGTGTCCGAAGGAGGGCAACAAACTTGAGAATACATGCCAGCTAAGCAAAGAAGGGAAGAAAGGGGCCCATCTAAGCAGGTTTGCTTGAGCTGGCACAAGATATTAGTCCCATGACAGAGATCATGGACTCACACAATCATAGAACCATCAAATGCTAGGGTTTGAAGGGATCTTTAAAGATTATTTAGTCCAAACCCTCTACCATGGGCAGGGTTATCTTTCACTAGACCAGGTTGTTCAAAGTACTTTCTAAACTGACCTAAAACACTTTCAGGATTTGGACGTCCATAGTGTCTTTGGGTAACCTATTACAGTATCTTGCCAGCCTCATAGTAAAAATGTCTTCTTTGTGTCATATTTAAATCTCTTTTAGTTTAAAATGGTTATCCTTTGTCCTATCACTAAAGGTCCTGGTAAAAAGTCTCTCTCCACCTTTCTTATAAGACCCTTCTATATATGTAAAGGTCACAATAAGGTCTCCCTGGAGCCTTTTCTGCTTTTGTAGGAGAGTGGTTTTAACCCTTTAATCATCCTCATGGTCCTGCTCTGGAAATACTCTGATAGGTCCATGTTTTTCTTGTACAAGGGGACAGAGATCGGGACACTGCATTCTAGGTGGGGTCTCACCAGAGTGGAGTAAAGGGGCAGAATCCCCTTCCTCACCCTGCTGGCCACATTGCTATGGATGCAGCCCAGGATACAGTTGATTTTTGTGACTATAAGTGCACTTTACCAGCTCATATTTAACTTTTCATCTGCCAATATCCCCAGGTCCTTCTTCACAGTCCTGCTCTCAGTCTATTCATCCCCCAGCCAGTACTGATAGCCCATGCATGTGCAGGTCCTTGCACTTGGCCTTTTTGAGTTTCAGGAGCTTCACAGGGGACTACTCCTCAAATGTATCCAGGTCCCTCGGGGTGGCATTCCTTTCCTCCAAGGTATCAACTGCACCACCAAAACTCACCATCATCCACTAACTTGCTGCAGATGCACTCAATCAAGCTGTCTGTGTCATTGATAAAGATATTGAACCGTAGTGGTTACAGATACAGAACTACGGGGGATTCCATTTGATACTGATCTCTGTCTGGACAATGGAGAGTTACCCAAATGAGATGACAGGTGTTTAAAACCTCCTAACTGCCAATTCTTTAAATGTTCCTAAAAACAATGGCTGTCAACCCATAAAACACACGATGTGGTGTGTCTGTTCTGAGCAGATGGTTGAGTGCAGGGAAAACAGCTAAGCCAGGTGATGCAAGTGTGTGCACCTGTCTATCTTCAGGTAAGCAGATGAACTCATGGTGGAAACACTGCACAGCAAATTCTCAGCAACAGAAGAGCACATCATAGAATTTCAAAATTTCCTCCAGACTGAAAAGGCAAGGCAGGAGAGAGTGTAGGTGACTCTGCTGGCTCTCTTCTGTGTGGCCAATCAAGGGAGGAATGCCAGGGAAAGAGGCAAAGAACTGGAAAGACACAGAGATAGCTACATTTCTTTCTAAAGCATTTCATCTAGAGACAGGAGAAGTGAGGAGCTGTGATCTCAAAACCATCTCAAGGTCTCCAGTTCTGGGGAAGAAGCTCAAAGAATATGGCTGAGAAGAATGGAACAAAGACAGAAGGAGATTCAAGGAAGTATTTCTAAGGATTTTATGTGCTTGCTTTCTTCAGGCACATTTGTCTGGATTACTAAAACCTGAGCTAGGTAAGGCATTCTCAAATCCTGAATCAGAATCTGCTATGTACCAAAAAGACTGAGCCCCGGAAGAAAGCTGTATTTTGTTTATGAGAAGTGTCAAACAACAAAGGTTAAAGCTCTTCCCCCAGGGTGAGGATAATTTTAAAACACTTTTATTATTCTAAACAATCAAAAAATATTTATTTTAATTTCCTCATAGAGTTTAAAAATATATAAATATGTATATTACTATATATTTATGAGCAAAAGTCAAGCTCATTAGAAGTTCATCCCACTAGCGAGAGAATTCACAGGTAGATCTATTAGAAGAAAGGGATTGATATAGGAACATAATGCTACTGCTATCTGCACCTGCCACTGCAGTATTAAGTATTCTCTTGTCCTTGAAATTGTCCTGTCAGAATATCCTGAGACTGCCTTTATTACTGGAAGTACTTGTTTCTCCATGACATAGGTGAAATTCTACCCAAAAAAAAACGTTGCAATCTGTTTAGATTGTGGATGAGAGAACAGATGTTGCTGTGGTCCCACACTTAACATTGTACCAGGACAGTTTGAAAGCACCACAAACTTTTTCCACAATGTTGCTAAGCTGACCAGAAGCAGCCTAATGACTATCACAACTCTAAAGGCAGGCAGTTCTTGGGAAAGGGCTGTTATAGAAATTAAGACAAAATTAATTTCCTTGGCAAGCAAACTTAGAGGGAAGTCAGCTCCGGGAGTACTTCTTAAGTAACTTAATTGCTCATTTATAAAGCAGCAGCAGAAAAAAAATCCCTCAATTTTAAGCCATCAGGTAGTTTGTGGTGTTAAAGTACACTTAGAATTCCCACATGAGTGATATTTAAAAGGTGTTAAAGGGCAGAGTAGATATTAGTGAATTAAATTGCACAGATGGCGTAATTATTTAGAAGTAAGCATCAGAAACACAGGGAAGTGGGTGTAACACTTAAAACGAAATCTTACTATATGATAATGCAGTTAAAGCACTCAAAGAGCCTTAGCTTTGCCTGATAGTGACACTATGAGGGAGAAGAGGGAAAGAGAACAAAAAAAGCACTAAAGGAAATATGCTTTCAATTTCACTTGCAAAATCTAAAATATTTAGCGTGTTTGGCATAAATGTATAGACTTTCTTCTACATTACAGCAAGAGAAGGAATCAAAAACTTCCATCTTTTAATAGCTGTTAAGCTACAGACCTGACTATTTCCTTACTTTGAGGTATTCTATATGAAAACAACTGTATTTTCAGACTTAGTGACAATACCTGTAAGTCATGCGATTTTCAACAAGCACGGGAAATTACAAGCAAGCAGCTGGTGATGAACCTGAAGAAACTGAAAAGTGTAGTACTGGATGCAAGGAAACAGCCTGGGAATGACAATGTGCCATAATGAAGGCAGGATCACAATCAGCTTTCTGCAGCTCTGTAGCACAGGCCACCACTTGAGGTTTTCTGGAGTTACACACTGGAAAGTCTGAAATGAAGGACCAGGATTAGCAGAGAAGGCTGTTAATAGTCAAGTTGTTCTTTTGAAGGACAGTGACTTGTGATGCCCATCTGAATCAGTGAAGAGAAAGAGTTCCAGATATTTTATTAAACTGATCAAAATTATGACATGTGGCCAGCACAAGAAGCCTGATGAGAAAAGTAATTTTGATGGCCAAGAAGAAGAAGAATACACATCTTGCTACAGGCTGGGTGCTTGGGTATTATACTGGTTTGGAAACAAACCAGTGGAGGAATTAACCCCACAGAAAAATATTGAGAGATTCCAAGTCAGAACCACAATTTAATAGGAGAAAATTAAAAGCAGTAATACAGAGAAACACCAGACTGAACAGGCAAGCTAACAATACAACCTGCTACCCTGTTTAGTCAGGGTAGTAATGGCAGTCCTAATCACGTAATGGCTGCAGTTCTGCTGGAGCGAGAGATGTCATCTTGGTTGAAGTAGAAGAAATCCCAGCTACCTCTGGGGTTCTGGTGGTTGTGGAGCTCCTGTCCTTTGGAGACCAGTGGAGCTGAGTGGCGATTGGTGGAGATCCATGGAGGTCCGGAGACCAGTGTCCTGTGTGGTTTACCCCTACCCTTTTCATTTGGGTAGGATGTTCAGAACATTATTTTTGGGGCAGAGCATATCACAATGGAGTGAAAGCTCATTGGTGGAGGTTGTTCAGTCTTTTCCTTAGAAGGTGTTGTCAGAGCTAAGTCCTTCACCTGCCTCTTATCTAATGCCCAGTTTGCAATTTTGGAGGGTGTAGTCAGTTGTGTGAACGATCCATCGTTAGTGACTCGTTAATGGAGATGGTAATAGAATACATTCCTTTGGTTACAACCCAGGACAGGTATCTTGGTTGTTGCTTTAGAGATTACACACACTTTTTTGGGTATCTGCCAGGTAACCAGGTCTCCTAACACGCCTGCTTATGAAGAAGCATCAATCTTCTAGGACAATCTTCTGTTATGACAATTCAGGTTATCCCATCATGTAAGAGATTTCACACATGAAGAGCAGATGCAATGACAAAATGAAGTCCAGAAGTTAACTTTCCACCAATCAGACCACTAGTCAGATTATACATGAAATGTGGAAAGTTCTTTGACTTTTGGGAAGTCATAGAAATACTATTTCATTTTCAGTATCTCATCTCCTACATCTCCACTGCCACATCACAGAAAAATCTAATCAGGTTAATAGTGTTCATTTTACTACAACACTTCCTTTCCCTAAGGCGATGATTGAAAAGAGATGTGGGGAAAATCCAAGGAGTGGCCAATAAGTCATTCATCTTCTTGTGCCACTCCTCTCCAGCTGACTCAGTACTTCACCATTTGGAAGAGATTATAAGAACGGCAACACAAACCACTGGACCTTAAAAGCCACAAATGTATTTACATTTCCACCCAGCAGATTTAGTGTGTATCTGAGGTTAAACAGTTATCACATTCAGTTTGCATTTGTCCCAAAGCTAGTTCTTTCTTCCTAGTCAAAACAGCTCAAGCACTTCGCTTCATAGTTTAAGGTGTTTCAGACGTACATCACCTAGTAAAGCACCCACATGTGTCACCTTTTTTTTTTTTTTTT
>VZRZ01001375.1:416123-433824 GCA_013398175.1 Climacteris rufus
TTTTTTAGTGAGGAGCAAGGAAAAGCACTCAGGACTCACAGTTTCTCACTTGAGGCTTGTGATCCACCCCTTGTTCTGGTGCCTCATTGTCCTGGTTTAGGAAGGACAGGTGTCTACCAGGGAGAGTGGGACTTTCCCTGGAACTGGAGAATATAACCCTCCTCCCCCCAACTTGTTATAATCCTGAAATTATGAAGCCTTCAGGCAAAGATATGGGTAAAGGAATAACAGCTCTTTACTAAAAAAAAAACAAAACTATATGTATATATATAGTTTA
The DNA here is from genome assembly GCA_013398175.1 of Climacteris rufus. NCBI lineage: Eukaryota > Metazoa > Chordata > Aves > Passeriformes > Climacteridae > Climacteris > Climacteris rufus. The sequence goes on from VZRZ01001375.1 coordinate 416,401, forward strand.
TCCCATTTTAGATATATAGCTATATAGATATATAGAGATATAGAGATATAGAGATATAGAGATATAGAGATATAGATATAGATATAGATATAGACGATATAGATATAGATATATGTAGTGGGATAAACTAATAATAATAGCAACAAACAGAAACCAAGTCACAGTCCTCTCCTGCCTTGGGATCTACAGGCACTGCCGGCAGGGCTATATCCTCAGATACAGGCTGCGGTGACTCCCCCACAGCTGCAGGGGGCGCTGTGGGCACGAGTGCAGCAGCCCCTCCACGTGGTGAAAATGGCGGCCCGGCAGGCGGCCGCGTGGGGAGGGGAGAAGGTGGTTCCCGTGCAAACTCACAAGGAGCAGTCCCAGCGCTGAGCTGGTCTGTGGCAGATCTTCAGAATGGCAGCTGGAGCAGCACGGTAGGGGAGCGGCAGACAGAAGCAGGAGAATACAGCATATCAGGAAACCCAGCAGAGGCAGGGAAGGTGGTGGGCCAGCGGATTTCTGAGGCAGCCTCAGTTACCAAGTAGCGCTGTATCCTCTGCAGCAGCGAAACGCGGCAGGGGGCAGCCAGCATGCGTGGGCCACGATTCCAGGGAGAGAGCACCTCTCTCCTCTCTGAAAAGTCGCGCCGTAAAGGGACGAATCCCGTCTCCGCCCCCTCCAGCCGGTCTCAGAGTCTCTCCCTTTCTTGTGACTTTATGTTACAGGTCTCCGGGAGCAAGGCGCCCCCTCCCCTCACCCCGCCCTATTTCTAGGGTTTTTTTTTCCTGTTAGGCAATACATGGGAGGAAAAATTCCTTTAAACAAAAGAAAAACAAAAACAAACTCAAAACTACAACACTCATCCAACAGCAGGCCTTGGAGATACTTTCAAGAGAAGCTGATAGTCTGTGCCTTTAGAAAGCTGGGATCAGCAATGTGTACCACAGAGATAACATCTCAAGACACACATGCTCGCAACTGCTTACTGATGTGCGTATCATTCAAGTTAGGAGAGTGACTGTCAAGTGTGCCCCACTCTCTGAAACACACAGTGTATCTGAACATACTTCAAGAAATCTTCAAGCAGTTCTGGGTGTCAGGATCTGACCACTGGGATATGTTGCCTTGGTTTTAATCTTTCTGAAGGATGGTTCTCACCTATAAATGTGTTTAGCAGCACTCTGTCTTTTGGAGAGGCCTAAACTCACTAGTGCAAGGAAGAAAATGTGGACAGATCAGATAAAATCCTCACTAAATCAAACACAAAGCAAGTGCAAGAAATATGATCTTGATAAACAGATAATTTTAGGTCAGGATTTGAACAGCCTTTTTACATACAAATGCAATAAATGGAGTTGAAGAGGAATGCGGGCATCTTCATTAAACAATACTACCTTATTTTATTAATCTCAACAGTGAAAAGAGCTAATCACAAAGCTGAGTGTTTTGGAGGAAAAAAAAGAGAAAACTCCATTTGACAGCTGCCTCTTTTTCCAAGACTAGGCCTTTCTTTGAATGCTAAATGTGGAGACTTTTCTCATGCATTCATTGACCTTATCAAACTGTCTATATGAAAAGATAAGAATATACTGATTAGCTACTGAATATGCTGAAGTAGAAGTAAGAGTAAATTGTGTGTGAACTGAAATGGGTTTTTGACTTTTTGAGTTTCTAATTTCATTTTCATTGACACACCAGAAATACAATTTGTCCTGCTAGCTGTGGTTTCAGTAATATCAATTAGCCAGTCTCAGGGCACGTGTGATTATCAAGACACAGGCATAACCTTTGAAAGACAGGAAGGTTTTTGTCTGCTTCTTACATCTCTTCTGTGATCCAATTATCTCCACACAAGAATATCTTTCGCTATTAGTGCTATTTTTTAGGCACAAATCAATTTTAGCAAAAACAGAAAACTAATTTTACTCTTAGTGTCTCAACAAAATGAAATCAATGGTGTATTAGAGATCACACATATAACCAAGAGAGAGAAAGAATTTGGCTATTTCTGGTGCAGGCACAAAGGTGAAAATTCCATCAGCAATTGGAATTTCCATCTGAGCCATCATGGAAAAAACCTTCCGACTTCTTGAGTAGTGGGGGACTCCCCTAGACCTTTGACCAGTCTCAGCAAAATGGCCACTGCTGAATAAAGGGAAAGAGGAGAATTATGTTCAGTTTGTGTTATATGCTTTGGAGGAGGAGTGGGAGTTAAACAGATTATGGTTATACACATTCTTTCTCAGCTCTGAAGCAGAATCAGTAAAGTTGGAAGAAGTGCCACAAGATGAACTCCTAAATGTAAAGTGAAAGTGTCCCTGGAACTCATCTCACACAAGCCTATCAAAATACAAGCTTGGTAGCAAAAGACCCCAAAATTAGCACAAAGTATTCAGTCTCCATCGTGGCATATGTATCATGTCACGGCCTGTTGATTCATTGCTCACTTTTGTTTAAACTGTTCAACAGACCTTTCCACAAGGACTGGCTCTTGAACAACTTCTGTTTTACCTGAAGTTCCTAGCATGGGCCCTGGAGTGTTTTGTTGCAGTTCTAAACTGGAAAGACCAAGATTTGATGACGCCTGTAAAGTCTTCCATTTCTATAAAAGTTTGTTCCCTCAGGACATACACAGGCTCTCAAAGTCTATAAGTAGAGCATTTTCTCTCTAAATACATTTTGTCTACATTTTGTCTACATTTTGTCTACATTTTGTCATACAGCAACCGCTCTCAAGAACAGACACATCTCTTCTGTCCCACTGGACAGATCATCTGTTTGTTGCATTGAATGGAGGTGACCACTGCTTCTTATCTATGTTGCAGAATTCTCTGGGTCTTCCTTCACTTCTGTGGCAATTACTTGATCTTCTAGAAACACTACCCTGCACAGTGAAAGATCCAGAGACTGAACCAGAAATGTAGATGCTTCTTGGGAGAAAGAAATAGTTGTTCTAGTCAGCAAGTCAGCATGGAGAAGGTTGGCTTCCTACACAACCCAGGACTTACTTCTGGACACTCAAGCAAACCTAATTCTGTGCGCAACCTGATCCTCTGGCAGAATGTCCCACATTATACCCTTCTATTGTCCTTCTTCAGCTGGAAGTAATCCTCTCTACCTTTCTTGTAAAGAGTCTTGGAAGAGACACTGCTCTGGAAGCCATAAAACAGCAGAAGATAGTACAAGAAGTAACAGGGATGATTTGCTCAAAACCAGGATATAAGTAATTCACCCAAGGGCAGGGCTTTGCTCTTGTTTTAAGGCACTCTGAGTAAACCTGTCAAACTATCTTAGAAACACACAGCTCTTGCCCAGAGAATGCTGCTTGTCCCTATCTTTTGATTGACTCCTGAAGATCAACCAGGATTTCCACATGTGATTGCTCTAGTTAGTCCCAGGGCTCTCAACTCCAGCAAGCATTCACATTTCCCAGCCTACTGACTTCATGATCTGAGGAAGCAGTGTTTGAATCGTCCATGTGTTATGCAGTTATGCAGTTGCTATCTTCATGCACAAAGTGAATCAAGACAGATTATTGCCACGGGGGGTGTTGCCGCCGCTGGGATCCGACCTGAGGTCACACGGTTGCGTTCGCTTCCCCCGCACGTGCTGGGGGAGGGAGAAGCTGCTGTGCAGCCATGTCCCCAAAAACATGGAGTTCCAGCTATGGCTGCCGGCCCCTCTGATACGTGGGTCATCCCAGACTGGTGTTCTCAGGCGGCCGGCGAGGACAGACTTCGAGAAGGACCTTTGTGTGGATTTGCCAGGTTTTATTTGCTGGAAGAAGTGGGGGGAGAAGCGGCGAGAAGCAGCGGGAAAGCAGAAGCAGTGGCAGGAAGGCAAGTGTGGCTGGGAGCGGCAGTGGGGGGGTCCAGTGGTTCGAGACAAGCAGCGCAGGGGTGCAGCGAAGCGGAGCGAATCCAGGAACAAAGGCACGGGGACAGGGTACAGCAGGATTTTAAAGGGGAAAAAAAGCGGGTAAAAGCAGCCAACAGGGGTACAGAGATTATAATAGAACCAATAAAAACCCAAAGAGATGCAAACTTTCCAGACTAACTCCAAATACAGATCATTAGGTAATAATCAAACTAACCAATAATAGCAAACATGCAAACAGTACCTGAGAGGGATCATGGGTTGAACCTGAAGTGTCACCCTAACCGAGGTAGGAGTTCTTAGGGGTGGTGTGCTGAGCCCCGTTCCACCAACGCTGCGGTTTGGCTGCTGTGGCCTCAGCTCTGCACACCACCACAACAGATCTCAAAGAAGGGTGATGCATCATGAAAACTTCAAATGTGCTGGGCCTGGGCTGTGTTGCTGATATTCCTCTGAGTTCTGGAAAGAGAAGAGCCAAAATTTGTATTCTGTCTTGGGAGGTAAGACCTGGAATTAGAGCAATCTTTACCTTCTCTCTTGCAGTACTGACAGACACACAAAACTGGTAGCACTTACTCACATTAAGCCTTTTCCACATTCATACAGACTTGCAGCCAGCAGCAGGACAGCTGATAATGAGCAAATAATGAATTGAAGGCAGCAAATGAAAATCTACAAGTCCTCTGTGAAATTTGATCACTGAAAATTGATAAAAGGTGTGATCTTAAGCCACTGGGAGTCTATGACTGCACTTCTAGATGCAAAAGTTATTTCCTCCTGTCATATATGACTTAATGAAGGTTTAGATTTCAAATAAATTATGATTGTTATATTTAAATCTTTATGAACTTATAACCTTCTTCTCTCTCAAGAGAATCCCAGTCAGGATTGAAAGACTAATTTGCCATATTATTATATATGTGGCCTTCTAGAACTTCCAAGAAAAGTGGGGAAGAAGGATAAACTTTCTGGTGATGCAATTTCTCAGAGGAGAAAAAGAGTGTTTTTCACAACTCACCAGGAATGGAGAGTCCAGGAAAGAACTCACATTAAACATTTAATCGAATTATTTTCTTTGTTTTGCTTACAGCCAGTCACATCCAATGCTCTAATTTCAGACACTTTGAAGGGTGTAGCAAAAATTATGAAATACCAGAAAGTAAAACACAAATGTAAACTCGGGGAGAATAAACTTATGCTTACAGTCTGAGGTCCCGTGGCTGACACTGATGCTCTGTCAGAGAAAGTGAACATGAAGACAGCTATGGTCCAACCTGTTTGATCTGGTATGGTAAAAACAGAAAGTTCTATCACATCTCTTGTTATGCTAGGATCTGTAGAAACAGTAACCTTAATTTAGTGTCATAGATAACATCTAACAAAAACTTCTCCTACCAGTAGAAGAACATGTGTATTTTCATAAATTTGTTTACAACAATCAGGAGATTCAGCTCGTACATACATGCACACACATATATCTTTAGTGCCTCCCAGATCCCAAGGAGGGTTTAAGCAGTCAAAAAAATTTAATCATCGGGGCACAGGCACAGCTGGGCGTCTTTGGTGTAACGCTCTCAGTGTAACAGTGGCTTCTGTTACTTGACAAGAGGCCCAAGTGAACCGTTGATGGGTTTAGTCAGAACCAAAAGGAAGGATAAAGCTTTTCAAGATTTGACATCTTTATGGCACTACTTTTTTTCTCTGTTCCCTTCACATTCAAGCTTCGTCTTGAGATGAATGGATCTTAGTGTGTAAAAAAAAAAAACATTCTTGAGGGAGAGAAGATGGGAGGAAATGGTTTTGAGTGACAGAACTAGAGAGCTTGCCAAAGGGATATCTTTAGAAACTAAGTTCCAAATATAAAGACTTGATGCCAGAGCTGCTGAAGTCAGAGGAAGCATTGCACTGCACCTGTTCAAATGATGCACTAGCAGGAACATAGTCACTCAAATGTGGTTGTGTGGAGTGGGACATAATAAGCTTGGTTGAAGATGCAAGAAGAAAATAGAGTATGATTTTTACGGCATAATTATCCTCTATTGGAGAATTACTGTTTAAGACACAAGGAAAAATACCCCTCTTCAAAATACAGAGAGCTCAATTCACACACAAAGCACTTGCGACTCATCATTGTTGTGACTAATGATAACAGATACATTGGAATATTCTAACCTGTCAACAGGATGCAGATTCAATTTTTCTAAAAGGATAACCACTTTTGCTAAACTTCAAGGGTTCTTTTCTCCTGACACAGAAAAAATCAATTATTAGAAGAGTCATAGCAAGTTGCTAGTGGCTACCTAGAGACAGGAAGCTACCTAGAAGTGAAAAGAATGGACATTGCCCAGTGGTATATGGACCCACTGGAGAGACTAAACTCCCAGTACCTACAGTAGTGCCTTCTAGATGCAACTTTACTGTGCCTGATGAACAGTTTAGTGCAAAGAAAAATCATTGTTTCCCGGAGAAGAATAGAAGCATTCATCAGCTAAGTTCTGCCCTTGGAAACAAGACAGCCTTTGTTTATTTTTTCTTCTTCAACGAGAATCTCTTGTGAATGTCCTAGGCAAAAAGGTGTTTTTCAACGGACCCTAGTAGTCTGAAAAGCTGTCAGACTAGCAGTGTTGCAAATCTTACTCAGATGACTTTGAGATCTAGCTATTTCTAGATCCCAACCTGAATTTACTTTGAATGTGTCTGGCAGCCCAGATGACTGGTTGTGGCACGCATTACACTGTGACAGTGCACGTAGACATTGTGTATGGTAGCATCTGTCTACTTCATTTGTGCTGCTTGCAACAGTCTGATAGCGTGCATCCAATTAGTCATATGCATCAGCACAGATTCTTACTACTTGTTGCCTCTTTAGATAATTATGATAAGCCAAGCTGGATAGTCATGATAAGCCAAATCTGTGCAATACAAAATAATGCCTGTAGCTCGAACAAAGCTGAGATGCCTTTTTGATGCAGTGCTTGAGTCCTGGAAGACGCAATGCGCTGCCTACAGTCCTGCAGCTGGACAGGTCTCAACCTATTGAATCTCTGAAGAGAAAGACATGTGAGCCAGTCTTGGTCACCATGTTGCCCACATGTTGTATTTAGGCTAGAAAAAGTTCTGCTACTTTAAGGATGCCGTTAACACTTCACTTATTGTTGTTTGACTTAATTAAATGGCTCTGTGCAGTAATTGCTTGGGGAATTCAGACGGATGTGTTTTTAACACAAATGCAAAAAGAAATGGCCAGTAATATGTGTTGGAAAAGGCATTGCAAACTTAATTGACTGGCTTTTCTGGAGAGTAAACCTGACTTTATTGCTCTAGACTTAATGACAGAAGGCTTGTAACTCAGGAAGAAAGCACTGACACATAGTGTGAGAATTTATTATCTTCAGTTACACAGTTCCTGTCCAGTATGGTCCAAACTAGATTTAACCATAGTTAATATCATCAATGACATTGCTTCAGGATTAAGGGCCCTATGGTCTGCCCCTCTCCAACCCATTGATTTGTCTGATTGGCCTTCTCTTGAGCTGTGATTCTGGTCACCAGAACACCAGTATATCTGCATCACAGCTCTAGGTGTCCCCTCAAAACCTCTTTAATGTCTGGTGAGGTCAGCACAGTTCATTTTGCAGTCCTACACTGAGCATTATCCTGCAACGTGTCTACATGAGCTCATACAGCATGACAGAAGCACTATTAATCATCTAGAAACAGGCTGTAACTTATCAGTAGTCCTGCATATGAACAACTTTATTTACATTCCTTTTGTCTATCCTTCAGGATTCCTTTTATCAAGAATCTGCCCAGTATAAATATTTATAACTGAGTTAATTTCCTGAAAATCAGACTTTGTAGTGGTCTAGTCACAGAACTGTATCTTTAATGATGTAGCACACATCACTGTAACATTCTTTCAAATCAAATTGAAATCTAAAAACTGACTGTAAAAATACAGTAATAAGCATTGTTTCCTATTGCCCATATCAACGTAGATTGTACTCACAGGCAGATTTTCAATGCAGTCATCACATAAGGATGACAGACACAGCTGTCACTAGGAACACATTTCAAGGAAAATCTTTGAGAACTTCTTGTCATGCAGTCATGGAAAAAAGAATTCTAATTCCATGAGTATGACAGTTTGTTCATCACTTTTAATTCTTTGGCCTCCTCCATTTTTGTACTAAGTTTTAGGAGTATTTTTGATTTATCAGTTACTGTTGTGGCATCATCAGCTTTTGTCAAATGCCTGGCCTAGCAGAGACAAGCACAGCTACAGGAATAAACCCAAGCTGACAAAAGCACCTGATATTTAGGGGGGTTTTAATTATTTCTGAGGCACGGTACCATGAATGGGGTTTATTTAAAACTTTCCCTTCTAAGGAGTGTTTCAATTTAAATATGCAGTGGGGGAAGGAGTTCATGCTATCATCCTAATACAAATGAACTAAGTCATCTTCTGGAGCTACACAAACACCTGTGGTGGGCACTTGCCTTTTCTAGAGAACTGAAGTCTGTCACAGTCTGAGGGCATCCAGGGTGTTACCAACATGCTACCAGGAGCTGCTGACTTGTCCAAAGTGCCTGTGCTTAGGTGGCCTGATCTTCTGGCCTTAGTCACCTTCATCCACAAGCCACTCTTTACACAAGAGGGATCATCTCCCTCCCTGCTTGTATCTGCATGATAGATATTCAAATGATTAAAAGCAAGGATTCGCATGTGCCTCCTCCAATCAGCATACAAAGCACACACACATAAAAACCCATTTCCTGCACAGGTCTCTGTGGGGACAGGGAACGAGCCCCACTGAGGAAGTAGTGGTTTGGTAGGTATGGTTTGGCCTTAGACGGTTTTTGCAGCACATGTGCAGGACATGACTATTCTGAGAAACAAATCTACCAAATATTTTTCAACAGAGTAATTTAACCTTCCCGTTGAAGCCATTTAAGTATGAAGCTGTAATCAAGATTCAGCACTCATGCAATTAAAAAATTTATGCTCTTCTCAAATTATTGTGCTAAAGAAATATTGAAAAGAGATATAGAAGTATTGTGACTGGTTGCCTCCCACTCTGAAATCATGAGAGTTGGATTTATGTAAGACACTCCTCTGAAAGATATGCAGATAGCATGCTCTCCAGCCAGACTTTCATCATCCTTTTCACCACCCCATCCCAGTACCCCACTGTCTTTACCACTGAAAGTTTTTCTCAGGTCTAGGTTTCTCTTGTTCAAACTTGATCCATTCTTCATAACTGCTAGGCAATCATAGTATTTCAAGTGGAATTCCTATGATTTTGGAAAATCTTTCTTGGTTAAATTCACTGGGGAACAATAGAAGACTTTGACCCTAAGACAGTTTAGCTATTCCACTTGCACTGGATCAGGCATAATGGGGTAGAAGCTTCTAGATGAGGAAGAAAGACATAATGCTGTAAGCACATGTCAGCCTTGCTTTTGATCTGGCATAGAACCATAGAACGGTTTGGGTTGGAAGGGGACCTTGATATTAACTAGTTCCAACACCTCTGCCATGGCTAGACCAGGTTGCTCAGAGCCCCATCCAACCTGGCCTCGAACACTTCCAGGGATGGGGCATCTACAGCTTTACCTGACCCTGTGTGTCACCATCCTCACAGTAAAGAATTTCTTCCTAATATCTAATCTAAAACTACTCTTTCACTTCGAACCCATTGCCCGTTGTTCTGTCACTACATGCCTTTCTAAACAATCCCTCAACATCTTTTCTGTAAATTCCCTTCAGGGACTGGAAGGCCACAATTAGGCCATCCCAAAGCCTTCTCTTCTCCATGCTGAACAGTTCCAATTGTCTCAGACTGTCTTGATAGAAGAAATGCTCCATCCCTCTGATCACCTTAGTGGCCTCCCCTGGACTCACTCCAGCAGGTCTATGTCCTTCCTGTGCTGAGGGTCCCAGAGCTGGATGCGGTGTTTTAGGTGAGGCCTCACCAAAGCAGAGGAAAGGGGCAGAATTTCCTCCCTCTTCCTGCTGGCCACATTGTTTTTCATAACAATTGTTAGCTTTTGAAATACAGATTCTTCAATTTTATTTAATTGTTGGTAATCAGAAAGCTATGGCAATTACATAACATATAGAGTGTAAACCTTCCTTTTATTTAGCAAAAATTGATACAGAGTTGTCTTAACACAAAACAGTTTTTTACTTATGCTTCAACAGAAATTGCAATTAAGTAGAAGTCTACAATATAGCTCTTAAAAATCTGCTTTCATTTATAGTGTCTGCTTTAAGTCTGTTGATTACACATAGAGAAAAAAATCAGAACCGTTTTTGTATCCTGAAACTGATTTTTTAAAACTAAATTAACACAACTAATAAACAAATGGGTTTAATAGCCCAGAGGCAATCACTGCGTTTCAAGATCTCAAAATCAGTTCCCACTAACATTGCATAGGAAAAAAACACATTCTGGTGCTCCTTTTCCCAAATTCAGACAATTTCCTCAACTCAGACTAAACCAGTCACTGAAATAATCTTGTTGTATAAAAGAAAACCACCACAGCATTTTTGCTGCAGTATGGACATGAACATCAGTTTGAGTCTGCCTTCCTACACCAATATGGCCAAGTTTTTCACCACAGCCTTTCACAGATCATGTTTAGCCAGTGTTCTGTCCCTGAAAATGTATAATTGCTGTAAATCATTTGACCAAATGTTATCAAAGGTAGTTACCTTCAGTATTTATTGTAACATGACATTTATGTCCATTGAGTGGGTTTTCTATATTCAATATTCAATATTTGCTTTTAAATTGCATTCAGTTACAAAGCTACAAAGAAATACAGCAGTCTAAGACAATAGAGTTCTCTTCAGGCAGAGATATCTGTCTTTCTCTGTAGACATAGGAATTACACTGAGCAGCAGGCCTTTATAAGTCACATCCAGTAGATGAGTTATCCAAAAAAAAAACAAACTTGTACAGTGGTAGATAATTTTTTGGTACCTTTTTTCTCTTCTGTATTTGCCATATAATGAACTGATTATGCAATTTTGAAAAACTTTTAAACTACTAAAAGCAGAATCCATGGAGTTGTTTAGAAATTCTTCTCTGTATTAATGTGTTTTCCTGTGGCCATTTTCCAGTAGAGTCTTTCCTCATTCCACTAACACCACCTACATGTCTCTTTCAGGATGTCTCAGTGCTTAGTCAAGAGAAGCACAGATGCTTTCCACTTCCAAGTGACCTTGTAAGAACCATTAGCTAATCACGCAAGAGGGAACATAAAAGAGCATCTGAACAGCCTTAGGGTTTCTTGACACAATAGGACAAAAATAGATACACTTCTTTTTCTAAATATCTGCATTTCCAGACTTGTTAACATGATTATGCATTTCAGGAAAAAACAGCTTCAGCTATAGCACTCCTCTATATCCTGCATTTCTTTAGCACCTCAGAAAAGGAGCTAGTTCCAGAAAGGTATAAGATCAGGCTTATTGGATGTTCTGCAAAGGATCTAACTTCATGTGTACCACACCAACCCTGGGTGTGAATCATATGTTTCCCCATGCAGAAATGGAACCCTTACCCAGCTGTACAAACTTTGCCAGGTATGTCTCTTTGCAAGGTGGTCTGTTGCACCACAATCAAAGCAGAATGTACTGCCTTTCACTTCTGGTGGTACTACTCAAAGAGCAAGCTCAAGTTCACTGCATCCTCTAGGCCTATTCCACACCTTTACATTTCTTCCTGCAAATGTCCTGAGAGGTGATAGACTACTAAAAATAAACTTTCTCCAATGGTCTTCAACCTCAGAAAGCCCAGAAAGTGTGAGGTATATTCAATGTGGAAAAGCCAGACTGGTGCTGCTGTCTGCACCACATGAAGGACATCCTGGGGCCCTTGATAACGTGTAGCAGTGTAGAAGGAAGCCCTCTGGTCCCACAAGGCAGCCAGTGTGCAACCCTCAGCTCATGCTTCATCACCATCTTGGGTGCATCCAACATAAAGCACCCATCTGAAAAAAAGCCTAGCCTCAAAAACAAAAGACAGTGTGGCCTAGAATAATCCATGAGCATGTTGCTACAAAAGACAGTTTGTACTTAGTCAGCTCTGCCTAACATTTAGGGTATAGTTATCCCTTCAAAGCCACTGACACCCAGTGCCTGTGCTAGACAACATATAGAGCTTCAGAACAAGAAAACATGTAGCCAGCACCTAAAGAAACAGGAAACCAGAGCCTTTCCTCACAGTAGAAATTGGTCTTCCGAACCAGGTGTGCTCTTCCATTTCTGTTGAAAGGCAAAGTGTGAGCACACACGCATGAACACACACACATGCATAGAAACAGGTTCAGAAACACATACCGGCTTATATGACAGGAAAGATAAAGGTGGAAGTTTAAGAAAGAAGGTATCAAGACAGAAGGAGGGAGAAGAGGGAGAGAGGGAGAAGAAGAAGAGGGAGAAGAGAGAGAAGAGGGAGAAGAGGGAGAATGATAGATACACATGAAGCTATACAAGGACAACACACCACATAAAAATTGCTTTCTCTTCGTAGAAGGATCCAGCTGACAGGGTCTTGCTATTTGAGAGGATTGCCTTGAGTCTTCCTTTGCAATTGTCCTGAACTCCAAGTATACAGGAATTTGTCTTCTCAAGGAAGTTAGGAAGGGAGACAGAATGCTAAATCATCCTTAAAGAACCAATACACCTCTCCCATAATGTAGATGAAGACAGTTCAGCTGACATTCAGAAAAACACTGTTGTGCTTACTACAATGCTGGCGGACTGATATATTAAGTTATATGGAAATACTTTCTGGACAACTCTGAATTTTCCTAGATTGCACCCTAAAAAGAGAGAAAGCAAAATATCAGCATGTTGAGTTACAAATTCTGGTTTGTTTTGGTGTGAGTCAGATATTTTCTGCAACAGTGACTTTCCCCATAAATAGAAAATTCTGGTTCAGTTCCATTACTAACAAGGCATTTAGCAGATTTAAAACACCACAGAGATCCATGCATAGCATGTTGAACTTCTATGAAACAAACACCAACCCTTTACAAGTTGGTACTCATTGCAAGAGAGATTGACTTTATGCTTTAAAAGATAGAATGAGGAATCTCGAGGTCATTTTTCACTGCAAGCAAAATCTTCAATGCAGAGATGATGAATAAATGAGTGCTTTTTAAAAAGCAAAAAAAAAAAAAAAAACCAAAAAAAAAAACCCAAACCTACGCAAAACCAAACAACCTGACAAAGAAAATACTACACCACACCATAACCACTTGGCAGCAGGAACTGACTTTTGTGAAGTGTGTTTAGAGATTTCAAAAGGGAAAGTGATGCTTTATTCTTTAATTTTAGTCAACGACATGCCAAATTTTTACTTTCAAATCCTGAAAAATATTTTACAGGGGATTCAGGAAGGTTAAATACCTTGCATGCAACATATATGCCAGCTCTGACAGGGACTTTGCTCTCCCAGTTGGCTCACATTTATGTCAAATAGCAATTTGCAAGGTCTTCCAGTACTGTGAGGAATTTAGTGCTAATTAATGCTTTTTAAAAGTTAAGTAGATTTTTCTGTTTTTCAATTTCAGTTTTAAAAACACAGGGACATTTTCTGTGTTGACAAATCTGTTGTGTCACCAGGTCACAACTCTTCTGGAGGCATTAAAAAGGATCAATAGACTGGAAGCCCAGCACATTTTATGTATTATGAAGTCTGATTATGATATTTTAAAATTTCTTGTTAGACAGTTAGAAAGCATTTGAACTTTAACAGTTAAGACACTTTAATAAACACTATAAGAGGGTAATGTATATACTGCAGGATATACTTGGGGTTTTTTCCATCAAGGAAAGTGAAAAAAACAGCACAGTTACTCAGAAAACACCATTTTCCTATCAACCGTCTATCTAAAAAAAAGAAAGAAAGTTGTCTCTTATGTAGGGTTCCAAGCAACATGAAAATGTTCTGGCTTAATTCAGCAAGCCAAATTTTTTCTGTCTGAGTCAGTTCTACTTGCTGTATTTTTTTTTTTTTTGCATGAGTATGGCAATTCTTCAGACCTTTAGTTTGCTTGTTACTCTGCCCTATCTCTCTTACTCTGTCTGATTTAGGTTCACCACCTGAATTATGGATACCTTACTCTGAAAAAAGGGTATTACTTGTCTTGGGAACCTCTATTTGCAGAATTGCAGAATGTGGTGTTTTGGCAGCATTGCACAGAGAGGAGTCTGACAAGATGAGTTCTCTGTTCAAATCAAATCCAAATATTTCATCAATTCTCAAGTGAATTGCTGAGAATCTTATTTTTTAAGCAGAATCAAAATATTTTCACTCATCACTACCATTTGCTGTAGAATAATATTTCACAACATTGACATTTTCCACAGCTTTGCCATTTACACCAAAACATAGGCTGGGAGAGATTTTTAGCCCTTTCCAGTACTCTCCCTTTGCTTAAAGCAGGGTCAACCAGATAGATGGCCAAGGGACTTTTCCAGTGAAATGTGGGATATCTTCAAGGATCTCCCCACCTCTCTTGTGGGTTGCACAGTTGTCCAGGGAAAGATGGTTTTCCGTATGTCAGATGACGATTTAATGTGCTCAAGTTATATGCTCAATCTTTTCTTCTCTCACCATTCAGAAAACGTCTGTACCCATCTTCTCTATATTTTCTCTGTGAGAATGGCTCACAACCTGTCCCACCACACACCACCTTGGCAAATCTGGTAGCATGCAAATGCGAATGTAAACTGTATGTGCACATGGCACACTCAAAATTGCATGAAATGGCTTGTGCCCCAGCTGATAGTGTTGAAGAGAAGGATGACCATCAGCCAGATGAAACCATAACCAGAAGATTACCAAGCAACTTTTGAACACAGGGAGAGCCAAATAGAAAAGCAGAAAAGGAGCATGAAATTGTGGTGACCAACAGCCCTGCTGGAAGGGAGCAATGAGGCCAGGTTTGGCATTACAAGAAACAACACTGCAGGTGTCACACCCTCCATTGCAGATGAAAGCATCATCTCAGCCTGGGAGATCAGGCTCCCCATTGCCAGCAGTTGCATTCCATCTGGCTGGGAGTTCCATGGCATGCAACCCCAGCCCTGGGTATGCACAGGGACCACTTGGCACCTTTTCCACTAGTGCGGGCATATATGGGTTTCATGGATCAGCCTAGGCATTCCTAAAGATTAAAGGTCTATCTCCTATAGCACAGAGGGGAACAGTGGTAGGAGAATCACATTACCAGGAAAGAGAAATGCATGAAACTCACGTCCAAAGTGCTGGAGGGAATGCATATGAATGCATCCAAAGCACATGTGAATGTGGAAGGGGTGAGGTCTTTTGGAGGTTGGAAAGTGTTTATTCACATCTAGCAGTTTATCTGTTGTAATGCTGGTAACAGAATCATAGACTCACAGAATGGTTGAGGTTGGAAGGGACAGCTGGAGGTCATCTAGTTCAACTCCGTTTCCTCAAGCAGGGCCAAATAGAGTCATTTGCCCAAGACCATGTCCAGGTGGCTTTTAAAGATTTCCAAAGGGACAAAATGCACAACATTACTCTCTGATCTTTGTTAGTGTTTTATCACCCCTACAATGAAAAATTGTTTGCTGGTATTCAGAAGGAACCTTCTGCGACACTTTGAAGAGCCTTTACTTCTTTGCAGCATTCCTTCAGATCTCTACATGCATTAACAAGATTCCCTCCTGAACAGTCTCTTATCCAAGCTGAACAGTACAAGCTTTCTAAATGTTTCCTCACACGAGAAATGCCCCTGTCCCTTAATCCCATAGTGGCCCTTTGCTGGACTCCCCCTAGTATGTCCATGTCTCTCTTGTACTGGTGATTCCATGACTGGAACCCAGTTCCAGCACTCATGTGGTCTCAAAAGTGCTGAGCCAGCTTCCTCACTACCTGCAGGACTCATGGACTTCTCTATGTCCAGGTTGCAAAAGTATTCCCTCGTAGCAGCGCACTTGGCAGAAGCTGCTGCTTTTGAGCTTCTGGTTTTGGTGGGAAGAAAGCCCGGGCAAAGCCCTCAGCCTTCTTCCTCCCATATCTGAACTCTCTGCCTGAGCTGTGGTAAAATCCCATATTGCCCTTGTGTTACCTGTACCCAAATCTCAGATGCCATAGATGGCTATGTCCTGGAAAGCTCTTCTCCACTGGTCACTTTGAACTATGCCATTCCCCACTGGGTGTTTCCTGATCCCATCTCCCTTTAAAAGAGCCCTGCAGGGCTTCTTCCTGGCTGTTTCTTCTGGGTTACTCAGCCATCTGGATAACTCTGGACCCTCACAACGCAACACTGGACTGACAATAAACGGCTGTTATCCCAGAGAAGGGCCCTCTCTCTCAGCCTTTTATTTTCGTCTGCGCTACCACACCATGCTTGGGGAACTCTCATCCTAAAGGAGCCGCAGAAACAGGTTATCTGCAGTAGCTAGGACTCTGTCCTTTGGGAGAGTTATACAACTCATCCCGGCAGGGATCATGCACGCATAAAAGCGCTGTCGCTACCTCAAGAGCATTCCAGCCTTTAGCCCTTTAAGTGGCACCCAAAACAGAGACTTCCATGGAGCAAGAAACAGCATGCACCCACATGCAGCGGGACTACCATGTGGACTGACACCAGCAGCAGTCGCCGTACCGGAGCGGCGCGGAGAGCAGCTCACCATCAAGCCGTGCCAACCCTCCACCGCCCCGGATCTGGCAGCTGCCCACCGCAGCCCCGGGACGCGCCGTGCGTGCCTGCAAACGCCGCGCAGAGGGAGCTGCCCCCGCGCACAGGGCAAGCTGCGCGCCGCCAACGCCACTGCCGCAGACCCGGGACGTGCTGCGCAAGCCTCCAAAGAGAGCTGCCGCCGCAGCGGGGCCGAGCTGCGCGCCGCTGCCGCGCCGCCCAGCTCCAGCCCGGGACACGTTCCTGTCTGGTTCCGGCCGCACCACCCTCGTTGGGCAGTAGCGCCACCCGGCAGAAGGCATAGGACTCGCTGCTACTGCCTGCCAACACCACGCAAATGCCCTAACCCTCCATTGGGTCCCGCCTCCCCTCCATCAGCCCCCTCCACCCCTCTACCTACACCCCTCCTCCTGCATCGGGTGCTACCCACAACAGTGATCCTACCCCTTCCTATTACAACTCAACTCCAGTCTCCTCCCCTCTCCCTGTCTGCTCCCAACTCCACGCTCCAAATTCTGGTCCCCTCGCTACCCAAAACAGTAGGGAGACCGTGGGGAACCAGAACTCGGAGCAGCAGCCCTTTCTATTTGCCGCTCCAGTGGTCTACAATAAGAAAGGAGGCCACCTGAAATGGGAGGTATTCTCATACCAAAATATTAAAGAGCTCAGCAAGGCTCAAAAAGAGTTTGGGAGAGAAAGCCCATGTTTTAAAAGCCTGTTGCAAGCAAGCTTTTCCTCAAATATACTAGTCCCTTACGATATAAAAAATATTTTTTCATGCCTGCTTCTCCCCTTGGAATACCTTCTGTGGGACAGAGCACGGAAAAGGATGCTAGGAAATGTTCTCCCCAACATTTTAAAAGATCATCCAAA